>PVJH01043215.1:0-13724 GCA_004026705.1 Nesogale talazaci | reverse complement strand
GTGGTGGGAGTAGGAGGCCCAGCCCCACTGCTGGAATTGAACCTCCGTCCCAGTGGGCCGCAGTCCCGCGCACAACCACTATGCCACCGGGACTCAGCCCAAGAACAACTTTTAAGCTCCTTTGTATTTGAACTTTTAACTATACATTTCCTGATTTTTTTAAGGCCTTCAGTTCAAACAACTATTCTGGAATTTTCCTTCTTTAAAATGTTATCCATAATTATTATCCACACTCTCAGGATGCCTTTGTAGAGTAGAACGCAGGTTAATGTCTTTGTAGTGTTCTGCTTTCACCCACAATCCATCTGCCGTGACAAGTGATACCCCTTGTTCTGTGTCATCTGCTGAAGCAGGCTCGAATTCCTGGCAGTTGTCTGTCATCTGGTGGGACTTTTTGAATGATTTTCAGCCAAAATTTACTTGTGTGTGATAAACTGATAATTTTTTGCATTTTGATTGGACTCACCTGTGGAGAGGGCATAAATGTGGTTGTTTTTTTTCCCATTTGTTTGCCCAGGTTGCTGTCTTACAAATTCCTTGTCATCGATAAGAAAAACTATCTGTTCAGTGAAACATCTCAATTGGTATTCCTTCCATTTTTGGCACTTTTACTTTTTAGCCAGTGCAGCATGGACTTCTTGCTTCAATATCGTCTCTTGATTATATGCTACCTCCTGAAATAGTTGCGTGTCAACTTTTTTTTTTTTTTTCAAACCAACAGCCTTAGATTTTTTATTGTTAAGTTCATGAGGCAGCATAAAAATCAAGGAAGAACCCAGATTATTTATCAATACAAGTTCAATTCATCAGGTGGCAGCAAAGGTCTTAATCAACTCAGTGTGCCATCTCTCTGGGTGCTCCTTAGAGACCCAGCTTCGTTCTTCTCCAATGTCTCCTCTTGGAGTTGTACCTGATCTTATTGCCAGTTTTCATTCGAATCCATTGGGGAATGGGCCGATTTTGCTTCTGTTTCTTGGCCAGGAATCTCTTGATCCTGAAAGTCTTATGAGACGACATGGTGAGGTCGAAGCAGAGGCACCCTCCGGATGGCGGAGAGACTAAGAGCGAGTGTCAACTTTTTTGGTACTTATTTCTTCTGCCTTTTGATATTTTGTGTATCCTTACACTTTAATCGTTTCACTATAATTCCGTCTTTGCTGGGCACTGAACTATATCAAGAACTCATCAGCAAGATTAGAGACTCATTAGAATAAAATGTGGTTTTTGAAAGCAAAGAAGACTTGATGCACTTATAGAAAAGATTATAGTTCATTGTAAGAAAAAATTTTCGGGCTGAGCCCCGGTGGTGTAGTGGTTGAGTGCGGGACTGTGGCCCACTGGCTTGGCAGTTCAAATCCAGCAGCAGCAAGGCTGGGTAGCTCCCACGACCACCAGAGAGCAGTGATTGCCGCTGGCCCCCCCCCCCCCAAATTCTCATGGGAAAATGAGCAAAATATGCTAAATTGAGAAAATATTGAAGTTGGCTAATTTAATTTGAACTGGGGTCATACCCATCAATGCAGCAGTTAGGCGATAAAATACTGTTTGGGGGCACTTCTGTACAAAACCTAAAGTCTTAAGGGGAAAAGATCTTACTTGTAGGACTAAGATGCACCTGACCCAAACTATGTTATTTTCAATCACCACCTAGACCTGGCAAAAGAAGTCTGAAGAATTGATGCCTTTGTGAAGAAGAATGTAAGTGAAGAATGTTGACTATACCAATGATGGGCAGAAGAATGAACAATTGTTAGAAATATAGTCAGCATGCTTTTAAAAAAATGAATGAACTTGTTCTTGTGCACTTTGGACATGTTTATTAGGAAGGATTGTAATCTGAACAAATAGTCTGAAGCTGGATTATATGAAGAATGTGACATTGGGATAAGAGGAAGGCTTATTAACCTGCAATATGTAGGTGTCAACCTTGTTTGCTGGAAGTGAAGACGAAGTACTTGCTGATGATCAACGATTGACGCTTACAGTATGAATCACTATTATTCCTACAACAGGAATAATAGGATGGCACAATACTGGACAATAAATGCTTCATTCTTTTGTGCATAGGGTCACATGGGTCAGAATTTACTTGGTGGTACCTAACAACAAAAGCAGGATGGACTGGTCCCTGGTGCTTGGCAAACTGGAAATAAACTTTGGTCAGGGAAAAGAGGAAGACTCTTCAGAAGATGGTTTGACAGTGCCAACGGGGTTGAAAGGAACGGTGAGGAGGATGCAAAACTGAGCAGTGTTTCATTTTGTTATACATTAAGGGGACACTATCCTAGGAACCAACGACAACAGCTGACAAAAGATTTTAGTTTCTCAAGTTTTCCTGGAAGCATTAAAATTATGCATACCTGAAGGAGTGCCAAATTTCCAGTCATCTTTTTTCATTAAAAACATGAAATAGGGCTGAGCCCCGGTGGCGTAATGGTTGTGCACGGGACTGCGGCCCACTGGGATGGAGGTTCAATTCTAGCTCCCAGGAGCAAAGAAAAAGGCTGGGCCTCCTACTCCCACTACCAGAGGGCAGTGATGCCCCAAAAAAACAAAACTAAAAACTCATGACCAATGGGTGAGTTTTGACTTCTGGTGATCCTAGGGCTAAGGCTAAATGTTTCTGAGCCTAAATTTTTACTTGGGCAGGTAGATTCCTGTATTTTTCTGGGAAGTGGCTGGAGGGCTTGATGTGAACCACTTGATGTGGTTAGCAGCCCGCAACCCACAAATAATCAACCTGGATTTAAAAAAAAATGTAAACCTTAAATGTGTGGGCTGTACAAGGACAGAGTTTGATTTGTTGTGTTGGTCACAGTCTCCTGCCAGTGAATTCCAACTCCTGGTGGCTCCATGAAATCTATAGTTTTTTGAATGACTAGAAACTGTAGGAAGAATATTGGTAGTTCTTGCTTCAGAGGGAACTGGGTCGCTTCTAAGAGCCAGCCTGTCAGCTAATAGCCTATTTAGTGTTCAACCTTTCAAGAGCACACCTCTTTGAATCAAACCCAAACCAAGCTCAGAGTAGAACTGCCCCTGTGGGTTTGAGAAGCTACGAATATTCGTGGGACCAGAGCCTCATCTTTCCCTCTGAATGATTGGTAGGTTCAACGCACTTATTTTGTGCTTAGCAGCCCAACATAAATCCAGTACAATACCAGTGCTCCAGCTATAGGAGTGCAAAACACCTTTAAAATGGCACCAGATTTATAAAACTCTCGATATCTGACCAGTAATTCCTGTCCCCTTGACTTGAGTGTTGAGCACAAGAGCCATCAAGTTGATTCCATCTCTAGTGACCCTATAGGACAGGGTAGAACTGCCATATTGGATTCTAAGTCTGCAGGAATAGAAAACTTTACTTTTCTTCCTTGGGACATAGGGTTTTCTACTGCTGACTTTATGGTTAGCAGCTCAGTGGTGCATTGCTTAATTACCCTTTTAAGATTTGGGGCAGTATTACTCAATTGCTCTTGTGAAAGCTTTTATCAGCTTATGTGTCTGAACTTCAATATGCTTATATACTATCCTGTGATAGGGTATATCACAAGTAAACCATTACCCTTTTATTTTTATTTCCATCATCATAGTATAAATATTTGCTCACTTTTGTAAATAGGATGCATTCCTAGTATTAGAACATCAATATGGATTAAATGGAGTCATTAGTACTATAATAGTTTGCTCAAGATGTTTACTTTTAGGATGATTTTTTTTTTAATTGGGCCTTCATTTTCTTTCAAAATGATTTTATTGGGGGGCTCGTACAACTCTTATCACAATCCAAACATCCATTCATTGTATGCAAAGCACATTTGTAGTCATTGACATTTTCAAAACATTTTCTTTCTACTTAAGCACTTGGAATTAGCTCCTCATATTTCTCTTCCCCTTCACCCACTTCCCTGTTGTGCGTCCCCCAGGAAGGAGGTTATATGTAGGTCCTTATCGGTTCCCTTTCTACCCCACCTTCCCTCCACCTTTCCAGTATTGCCACTTACCACTGGTCCTGAAGGGATCATCTGCCCTGAATTGTTTCCAGTTCCTATCTACCAGTGTACATCGTCTGGTCTAGCTGGATTTGTAAGGTAGAATTGGGATCATGATAGTTGGAGGAGGGAGCATTTAAGAACTAGAGGAAATTTGCGTATTTCATTGTTGCTCACTAGCTCATCTCTGCATGACTCTTTTGTAAGGAGACGTCGCTTCACCTACAGATGAGCTTTAGAGTCCCCAATCTGTATTCCCTCATTCATAATAATAGCATTTTTAGTTCTTTGATGCCTGCCTGATAGCTGATCCCTTCTACACTTCTGTTGGTCATAGGCTGGTGTGCTTTTTCCATGTGGTCTTTGTTGCTTACGAACTACATGGCCACTTGTTTACTTTCAAGCCTTGAAGACCCCAGACACTACGTCTTTTGATAGCTGGGCACCATCAGCTTTCTTTACCACTTTTGCTTAAGTACATGTTTGTCTTCAGTGATCATGTTGGGAAGATAAGCATCATGGAATGCCAATGTAATAGAACGTGTTCTTCCAATGAGAAAGTACTTGAGTGGAGGGCCAATGTGGAGTCCTTAATACTAACCCTCTAAGTATATGCATGTAGATCTATTTCATCATACAAATTTACCTATGTACATCACTGTACTTAGACCTCTGAATGCCCTTTGCTTCCCGTTACTTTTGGTTTCAATAATTTCTCTGTTAATTACTCTGGATAAATCAGGCCTCTCACACCCACCTTGTCACTGATTTTGGATCACTTGTTCCCTTATCCCTGGGTTGGTCAACACCACTTCCTTTCCTCCATCTCCCCATGTCCCCCCAAACCATCAGTTTCATTGTTTTCTCCTCCAGATTCTATTCAGTGTATCTTCCCTAGGTAGACCTGCAGAGATAATATGTACAAAATAAGACATCACAAGATAAGGCAGCAAAAGAAAACAAAACTATTAACAACCTTCACCAATGTCCAGAAAAAATAAAAGCCTGTGAACATTTGGTCTGTTCGTTGACCTCCAGGAGTGTCCCTTGGTTGAGTCCGATGGGGTGCTCACACTCGGACCCCAAAGTACATCTTTGGCATTTTCTTGGAACTCCATGCTCTGCTGCATACCCTACTGTTTTGCTTTGGTGTGATGGGGTCAGACTGAGTACAGTCTTGACCCTGCTTCTCCATTGTTGTCTCCATAGAGCCTTTAGTTTTATCATGTTTTTTTTTTTTTTCTAAAGTGACAAATATTTGATCAGAGTTCTCTTTTTAAATCATTATCGGGGCTCTTATCACAACCCATACATTACATCCATTGTGTCAGGTACGTTTGTACATGTCATTATTTTCAAAACAGTATCAGTTCATTTTTCCCATTCTCATGAACCCTTCATAATTTATAATTTTTCATGTGTTACACATACTGCTTTTACCCACTTTTTGTTATCTTGAGCGTTATGTCAATCAGTGTGGGTTCCCCGATTCTCCCAGAACCTTCCCCTTTTCTACTTCCATTATTGACCCTTAGGGATTTATGTCTTGGACTCCCTGTTTCGAGCTCATATCTGTACCAGTGTACATCATCTGGTTTAGCTGGATTTGTAAGGCAGAATTGTATCATGATGGGAGTGGGGAAGCACTAAACTAGAAAGTTGACTGTCTTATCTCTTCCTTGTGACTCTTCTATAAGAGGATGTCTACAGATGGGCATTGGGTCTCCACTCTGTGCTCCCCTTCATTCACATCAATAGGATTCTTTGTTCTGGGTCTTTGATGCCTGAATCCTGATCTCATGAACACCTCATGTTTACACAGGCTGGTGTGCTTGCTTCCATATGGACTTTGTTGCTTCTCAATTAGATGGCTACAAGTCTTTAAGACCCCAGACACTGTTTTTTTTTCTGTAGCTGGGCACCATCAGCTTTCTTCACATTTGCTCATGTACCCATTTTGTCTTCAGCAATCAGGTAGGGAGAGTGAGCGTCACAGAATGCCCGGTTATTAGAACAAACTTTTCTGACACAGAGAGGACTTGAGTAGAAGCCTAACCTACTTTATTAGGCTCCCTTAATACTTATAAATATATGTACATGATCTGATTTCCCTATAATTATATGTTTACAAGGGTACATGATTATATTTAGACCTCTATAAATATACTTTGCTTCCTAATTCTTTCCTGTTTCATTTTTCTCTTGTCCCTCTATGAAGTCTGGTCTTCATTTGGGTTTCCTTAATTCTTCTGGGCCAGGCATCTTAAACGCTCTTCATCAATTGTAGAGCACTTATTGTTCCTAGGCTTGTTAACTCCTTTTCTCCCACCTCTCCTGTTCCCATGTTCCCCTGAAACCATTGGTCTATATTTACTCTTCTAGACTTTTTATACCTCATATCTTATCTAGACAGACATGCTGAGACCATAAGAAGCAGACACACACACGTTAAAAGGGGGGGGGGGGGGAGAAGGTCTATAAATAGTTCCAGGCCAGTTTGTTAACTTTTAAGACGGGCTGAGCCCCAGCCTAAGTGGTTGAGTGCGGGTCTGTGGCCCGCGGGCTTGGCAGTTCAAATCCAGCGGCGGCTCTTGGGAGCAGCACTGGGTAGCGCCCATGACCACCAGAGACAGTGATGCCCCCCCCCCCCAAAAAAAACAACAACAACAACAAAAAAAAACTTATAGGACTGAGTATAAAGGGCCTGGGCCCAAATATTTTTGTTATTCCCTATATTTTTAAGATTCTTGATGGGCAAATTTTATCGAAGAAAAACGTGAGGAAAATAGATTTGTAATGTTTTTATTAACTGACCATAGTGTTGGAGAAGGGATTAAATGTGTTTTCCAGAGGAAGACATTTCCACACATCTGGAGATGTTTGCCAGACGCTAAATGGCACCAACTGTAACTTTTAGGAACATAATTTGTTGAAGCCATGTCATAGCTCTGGCAAAGGTGGTTCTATGTTTCAACTCTTCCTCTCCTTGTGTTAGACCTGAGTTTGAATCCTGGCCACATCCACTGGAATATGAACTGGAGGGTAAAAACCTGTTGCTGGCAATAAACTGTTCTTTAGGAAATCTCAATGCAATGGTTCTTAACCTTCCTAATGTGCCACGCCCCTTTACTACACTTCATGTTATGCTGACACCCTCCCCAACCAAAAAATTGTCATTACTTCATAACTGTAATTTTGCTACTGTCATGAATCGGGTGACTCCTGTGAAAGCATCATTTGACCTTCAGAGACTGGGACCCACAGGTTGAGAACTTCAGCCTTAACAGGACTAGCCAGCCTTATCTTTTTCCTGTGGAGTGGACCATTAACTTTGCCGACAGTCCAACCTACTATGATACTAATGTCCCATGGTAGGTACAAGTATAATTTTGAAAAAAACACCAGTCAAATTCTTTTGGGATACAAAAATCCCATTAATGGAGGTGGGAGCCAAGGCACACAACTAGTCAGTAGTAATGAGATGCCTTCCACCCTCACATTAGACTGAGAACTTCTGACTTGTGGAGATCCTATGTATACAGGGCAGCATTGATCCTGAGGGTTTTCAAGATTAGGATCTTTCAAATGTCTCTGGGTGGGTTTGAACTGAGACCCTTTAGTTGCTAAGTCCAGCACTTAAATCTTTTAAACCACCAAAAAGCTATTCCTGACAGCCCTTGATATTTGGTGCTGTCTAGTTGATTGTATGTGACAGAACAACTCTAGTCTTCTAAACTAATCTTACAGGAGCCAATTGTGAGATCTTTTTTCTACAATGCAGATTGGTGGTTGGTGGGTTTAAACTGTCAATCTGTTGAGTGCTTAAGGTTGCTCATTACTAAAAAATCTTGGAAGGGGCAGTCACTTTAACCCAGTAATTTCACTAGAAAGAATCAGACATGGAAATAAACATTGTAGCACTTGTCTGAGATTATCATCAATGAATGATACAAACTCATAAAAGTCGAATGAACACCTTGTTTTAAAGTCAAACGCATGTACTAAATACAATGAAATAAAGTAGGAGAAATTAGGTCTTAAATGCTAAAATAGGGAGTTAGAGAAGACATGCTGAGTGAAGTCAAAGTGGAAATTATGATAGCACTTAGTATAAAAAGACAAGGAAAGGCAAATGTATAGACTAAAAGTTTATTAGTGGTTGCCAGGGGCAGGATGAAGTGGGGATTTTTTGCTTGTAGAGCACTGCATTTGTTACAGTGATAGGGCAAGGTTACATAACCAATTACTGCATGTGCTGTCTCCAAGCTGTACAACTATAGTGTAAAAACAAAACTGAAGTGGTAAAAACTGCATAAATTTGACCAAAGTCAAAAGGTCTTCTCTGTGTACCTTTGAGGAATAATCCAGATTTCATGGGACATCTGGTTATTCGGCCTGCTCTCTCCTAACTTTTGTTGCGTGGTGTTTTAAAAGCTTGCACATGGTCAGCCAAAGCACAATTGGTCTCTCTTCACCTGAAATAACGAGTAAGGAATAGGAATATATGGAATGTGTGGCTAGTTGCCTCCTTTGCCACTGAAGACCAGAACTGATGGTGCCCAGAACGTTTTGATGTGGAATTAATAGGATCCTGGTTGGGGAAGGGGGGTGATGACCACAGATGACCAACAGAATCTCAAATTTGTTGGAGGGTGAGGGTAGGTGATCCCCTGACACCATTGCCTGGAAATTCTCTTTAAATTAAAAACACCAAATATCCAGAACTCTTAAGAATTTTGCTCAATCACTGAAAAATGTCTGCCATGAGGATTTACAGCAACTAAAAAGGTTAGTTAGGAAGCCTAGGTGTAGGGGGTTTATGATCACGGGAAGAACTCAGTGGCTGAACAGCTTAAAGTATATAATCAACATTATGGATTTGTATCTGCAAAATTCATTTATTCTAAAAAGCGTGTGCTTTACTCCAAGCTTCAGAAAGCTGTTAGATCTGTTCAGTTTTTCTGTTAGTGTTCCCCAATTTATTTGTGTATCTGAAACCATGCAACACATTTGAAGTGTGTGCACACAAGTCATTCCTCCCCACTTCAGTTCTCCTACTTTATAAAAATCAATAAAATTGGATACCAAGTGCCTGCTTGAATACCTTCACAAAGCCCACAGGGCATTTTTATACTTATTGTCTTTAAGTACCTTAAGGGTTGTTTTTAAACATGGGAGGCACATGGAATGGAATGGCTGCTCAATTGTGTTCAAATAAATACCCAACACCACAGATTTGGGAGGCTAAAGATATGAGACATTGTTGTTTCTGTGTTGGGTTCAGTTTGTAGCCTTTATTTCTATGTGAGATCAATCTTAGGGCAGCCTACAATTTAGCATTGGGCTCCAGAGGAGGAGTGAAGAACATGCCTGCCTGTGGTCCCCGACTCTCCACCCCCCAGTGAAATTCAAAATGTGACAACTGTATTCCACGTGTGCAATCAGAAGTCATGGGCAGCTTGCTAGTTGCAAAGACTGAAGATGGTTTGTGAAATGGTGCTGGAGAGAATCCTGACCCAAGTAGCAATGCTTAATCCAAATGTTTCTGACCCCCCCCAAAAATTATACAACAATATTTATAAGCTAACTTTTAAGAGATAGTTGACATCAATACTGTACATTTTTACATGTAAAATACATAGTTCATAAAATAAGATCATGCATTATTACCTAAGAATATCATGTACAAGTGTAAACCCACCCCCACCCCCCAAAGTACTGTGACAGCATTTCATTTGGAAGCAATCTTATGTACACAAAAGAAATCCAGTTCTTGGCTATGAAGTACATATTTAAAGAAATCTAAGAGAATACTAAGAAAAATAAATCTTAGTCTATTGGTGATCGATAGGATCAATTTAAAGGTTTCCTTTAAAAATAAACAAAACACCCAGAATACATAACTTTTGTACAAAGGGGCAGAAAAACAAAATATAAAAATTCTGGAGTTCCCTACTGATCATGTGACCTAATTTAGAATAAAATTATATCACTGGTTAATAGGTGCTCTACACTTAATCCTTTGACAACATTAATTTAGGAGGCACTATTAGCTTTGTTCTGTTTGTGGCACAGGATTCCCCTTTTCAAAACAGTGGGACCAATTTGACTTAAAGTGTAACAGCTCTATCTTTAGCAGCAATTACAATTTTACAAAGTTAACTGGTGGAACAGAATGCCTTTACTGTATACACACACACCATTCTGTCACTTCCTTACCCAGACCTTAATCAAAAGATTTCTTCCACCTTATCTCTGACTTGGGGGAAGTGCCATGTGTTTTAGATGGGATAGATTTTAAGAATAAAAGCAATTAATTATAAGCCAAAAACAATTCGGGGTGTCACACTGCTCTAAAATTTAAGCTATGGTGTAAATAGTACCTATGGAAAACCTAAGAGAGACATTCTAAGGACACCCTAACCATGTTAGCCTGTAACCCGTGAACTGCAAGAAAGTCATTTTTATTCAACTATGATGTCCCCAGGAGGTAACCCTTAAGGCTGCAATCTTGTGGTTACTGTAGGGTTGTTTTAATGCAAGAGATGTCAATATATTTTCAAGTGGAAAATACTCGAGCAATTTACATTGAGGGAAATTTAACTCTAAGGTAATTGGTGCCTGCTGATAAGGAGTTGGCAAATCGACAGAAACATTCCACAAATACAGTTCTTACAGTGCCGTCTATACTATGAATCTTGCTAACAAGTTTCCTAAACATCACCAGCTCCAGAGCCACTTTGTGTTAAATGACTACCAGATTATAGAGGAAATGACTGACAAGTAGCTAGGGATTAATACTGGTTGTGAAATTGAGTTTAAAAAGGTGACAAATCCCTGAAAACAGCAAATTCAACCTGTTTCAAATTAGTTACTGGACAACACACAACACAAAAAGGTTAATAATAAAGTCTGGGGTATACGAATTAAAATTGTGATTCTGGGGAAACAACTTTTGGGGTGGATATAAAATTTCCTTAATACTCCGAAGTAGCCTTTTTACCATTTCTCACCACAGATTTGTGGAACATACTAATGCTGTGAATACAAAAAAAAATTGGGGTGGGTGTGTTGTGTGTGTGTGTTGGGGGGGGGGGGGGGGGGGGGGAGAGCGAGGATACTCTGAAAAGAAACCAAGCAGAACACATGGGGGCAAGAGCAATTAAGGCATGAAAAAAAATTCACATGGCTTTGGCTTATTAAAATATTTTACACTTTTTTATATATATAAAAAGTTTTGAAAGCATCCGAAAAACATGCAAATTTTTTGAAATCTTGCATGGCAAATTCAGACAGTTTGCAAGCATCATTCAGATGTTTGCCAAGGAAAAGGCAGCCTCTCCCCCTTGGAGATTCACTAGGTGGGAGGCCTCCAGCTTCTATCTTACACTAGGTGGCAACCCAGAGGTCTGTGCAGCAGTTACAAACAAGGCATTATTGTCAGGGAGGGAAGGGACCGAGGAGTTTCCATTGGTTGGGGAACAGCCCAGCTTTAGTTTTTCCAGATACTCTGCATGGACGGGCTTATGACACTGCAGAACTTTGATGGCATCTTCTACTTTGAACCACTCTCTCTTCCTTCCTAGAAAATAGCATGACATTGATAACTATATAATAATGTTCATTTTTAAAATGTGTGTCACCAATTAACAGTACCCTGCTTGTCATCCACAAAACATACTTGCTTCCCCATGGCAAGAAACAGCTTAGATATTTGATGGTCCAGTACCCATCATAAAAGGTAGATATGGTCAGGTACTTAATTACCTTTCAGTGAGAGGTAACAGTTAACATCATTGATTTAAGAGACTAAGTGTGCACAAGATTGCCAATTATTATAAAATAAAGTGAAGAGTTAGAGGAGGTGTCAATAAAGAAAGAACACTACCAAAGCCTTAAGTATAACTACGTGGAACATTTGGCACATTGTATCCTGTAACTGCCAGGGGTTGGGGGCTGGGGTGAGGGGGGTGGGCATGGATAATGGTCATGTACTTTTAAGTGATAAGTGCCTGAAACAGTTTCTTTAATACCATTATCTCAAAACAGGTAGTTTAGTGTGCATTTGGGGAGGAGGAGTAAAGGTGTCTTAGAAGCCGATAGGGGAAAGGACTGAAGGCATGCCTTGCTATGCAAGACCCTTCAATTGAAGGCTGCATCTAACCATCCAGACTCAGAGGGCCTTCTCTGCTGGGGGAGACATTTTGAAGACATTCACATGTGGAGAAACAACTTGGCTTTCCTGTCACTATTAGAAAGACAACCAAAGAGAATTCAGGTAGCTAAAGGAAAGGAAACTTACCTATATTAACAGAATCTTCCCAATCTTCTAATATTTCTGTGACTGTAAGAACATAAACATAGGTCCTGTGCTTTCGGTCTTGATTCTGCTTGAATATAACAAAGAAAAGGCATTTTAATTTACAAGAGCTAGCTAGCTAGCTATGTACATACTCCCCCTCCCACACACACACACACACACACACAATCTAGTTTGTACATTCAAAATTAAACACATGCTGGATTTTATGGTTAAAGGACTCACCCAGCTCACTGCTATGCCTCATACCTTTAGCATTGTTTGGTGTATTCTAAGACGGTGGTTCTCAATCATCCTAATGCCAAGACCCTTTAATACAGTTCCTCATGGTGGTGACCACCAACCCTAAAATTTGTTACTACTTCATCACTGTTATGAATCATAATGTAAATATCTGTTATGCAGGATGTATTTTTTGTAGGATGTATTTTCATTATTACAAATTGAACATGAAGCACTGATTAATCACAAAACAATTTGTAAGTATATATTGTGAAATATTTCTAATTACCATATATACCTGTGCATAAGTGAGTATTTCAAAACATTTTTAATGCAGTTTTGTGGTAAAATTAGGTGCCTTGGTTGTTATCTGCATCAGCTTATACTCAAGTATATACAGTACAAATAAATGAAACTTGTCTTGGAGCATGGTGTAACATGGGTAACAGTTTTCACAGTAGGTGCTCATATGTGAGCATATCTGCCTGGAGATGGATAAAAGAACGGTGTCTCGGTTCTTAAGACCATCAGAAATAGCGGTCAAGACCCACAGGTTGAAGTTTGCTGTTCTAAGACTTTAGGCAAACTGTGTTTTTGTAACTTCTAAGAATCATTTGTCTGATACATGAATGTACTTATTATCCTGCAGTCACACGTTTCCTAAAGGGAAAGGTGCACTGGTTAGGACATTCCGATCATAGAATTTCTCAAGCACTTTAAACGTTGATTGCCTCACCAGTGCTACACATCTTTCCTTTATAATTTGAAAATTTTACTTAAAAACGTTGTCAGCAGATTGACAGTGTGCTACCCTGGCTGCACAGAGTACCTGCAACCGATTTTAGTTCAACCAGAAGATGGTGCTATTTGCCAGTGAGTACTGAAATCTGCAGCAGGTAGACTAGGACTCCTAATGAACGGTCTAGTTACAGTCAGTTGTATAGAGTTCCATTAAAATCAGCATCTCCACACCCAGCAAGTTACCACAAAAGGGCTGGAAATAAAATGCATGTGGTTTTACCAGAAGGAACAGAGTACCCCCACACAGTAATATCTTGGGGGCGCAGATGGCAAGACAGCAGTGAAAACACCACAAATCTCAAATAGAAGTACATTTGAAAACAGCTTGGGTCTCGTGACCTTACTTCATTTACCCTATCTTTAAATACCCGCCACTTCCAATTCCCCCCTAG
>PVJH01043214.1:0-13750 GCA_004026705.1 Nesogale talazaci | reverse complement strand
TGAAATCTTTCTCTTAGTTTGGGGTCTGGTTTGGTTTGCTGCTGGTGGTGGTGTTTTGAGTAGCATGGGAGCAGACATGATAAGGCACCTTCTGGTTTATTCTGCAGAGCCCTGTGTTTTATGAAAGAAACAAAAACATCTCGGGCCGTTAATGCGGCTATTAGGTGCTTACCACCAAAGAAAAAAGAAAAAAAAAAAAACACAGTGTCAAATGGACTACAAAGAACATGGTTGAAGTCAAACATTGTATATTCATGAGGACAGCAAATGTGTGTGGTGTGAAAGTGATTTAGTTGAATTGACTGGTAGCTGGATGACTGAGCCAGAATACGGAGGCATTTAACAATGTTGATGGTATTCAGGACAAACATCTATCCTCTAGAGAGCAGAATTTGATCAGGATGATCAAATGCAACTCCGGTTTCTCAATTATTTATGATTTGAGACCCCAGTGCTATTCATCACAGCTGGTTTTGACACCATTTAATTATTCAAAATAATCAGCTACACCTCTGTAAACTTGAGCTGACTTAAAATGGGCTTTGCTGCATCAGAATCACGCCTGGTAACAAATCCGAGGCATCTGCACCCTGTTTCTGTGCTTTCAAAAATGTTTTTTTTTTTAATCCTGTGGCTGAAAGCGTTTCTCCTCTTTATAGTATTAGCTGAACTTTATAGCATTAGTGTTCTTCGTCGATGGGGGAGGAGAGCAGGGGGACTGAGCTCAGCTCGTCCTGACAGACTCCTGGTTTGAAAGGTTTGGCCTCGGAGCTGTTCGGAAAGGAGGAAGACCCTTTCTGACAAGAACAAGAAGGCAGCGGCACGGAGGGGAGCACATGGTGGTAGAAAAGCTCAGGGATCCGCTGTGCCCTTCTCATCCGGAGACTCCCAGGTACTTGAAAGCAGTGGACTCACTGCTGCTCGGTAGTGGCGGCAGTACAGCCAGAACGCTCCTCAGAAGCAAGGGTGGCCGGACTCCTTCTCCCTTACTTTGGAAGCAAAGATGGTGCAACTTTGTCTGACACACTTTGGACGTGTTCTCAGGAGAGACTCGTCGCAGTAAAGGGGCAGCAACAGGCTCTCGGCTCTCACCGAGAGGAGCGGGTACCAGGGTGGCAGCGTGGGACTCCACCGTAGGACCACTGTGAGGATGTGCAGGACCGGGGGGCAGGGTGCCTTCTGTTGCTCACAAGGCACGTGGATGGGACCTGACACCACCAGGCAGTGCTGCCCAAGTGGAGAGATGGAAGCAGGCTCTTTAGGAGAGGGTGGGAGGCATGCTCTTGGTCTATGGAGAAGAGATAGTCAAGGGCTGGCCGAGGAAGTTCAGAAGGGGGTTTTGTCATTTTGTTTTGTGAAAGCCCTCTGGGTCAGAGAGTAGTAACTTCAGCCCTGAGGTCCATGGCTTTTATGGGACAGAGAGAGGGGCGGCGTTGAAAGGAGCCCAAGGCGCACGAACAGTGAAGCAATCCTAACTGACAGGAGGAGGGCTTCATAGAACCTCACCTGGTGCTTCCCAGGGATGCCCAGGCTGTCTGCTCTTGGAAGGTCACGGCCCTGCAGCCCCTCAGAGCCATTCCGTGCGCACCCGGGGCCACTGTGAACCGGATTCGACTCCACAGCCAAGCGCTTCTTTCTGTGCATGGATGACCTGGGCGCTGTTTAATTGTCCCAGTTTTACAGATGGCCCGTGAGCATACCGAGGCCACGGGGGACTCGCTTCTGATGTGCCTGGGGGGTTGTGTGGGATTTGGGGGATTCTCTTGACTCCGGCTCCTGCTTTCAACCTTGCTGCTCTCCAGACCCTCATTAAAGCCATGTTCCGTAATGAGCTGAAGCCAAGGAGAATCACCAATATCGCCAGGGACAGCTGAAAACCAATTGTGCTGGTGATAGGCCTGTGATTGCCAGAGAGTGAGACAGAGAGAGAGAGAGAGGAGAGGAGAGGCAGGCAAAACAAGGACCTCATCCTTTAGAAGAGCGTGACGTGCGCTTTACGTGAACCTAGACTCTGGGTTCTTTCCAGCCTGCTGAGTTGTAAAAATCATACAGGAAAATATTCAAAACCAAAAGGCAAACCAACTTCATGGCTATGGAGTCGATTTCAACTCATAGTGACCATAGTCTAAAGTGGCCAGATGTTAACATTGGTAAAGCGGGACACCATTGATGGAGGTTGGGGAGCAGGGAGTAGAGGGGGTATATTCCCTTCCCGTTCTCACGGCGTTCCCTTGCTTATTGTGCATTCTTTCCAAAAATCGGCACTTTTTAAAAATGCCATGGGACTTGGGGAAAATGGTTTAGAATCAGGACTGTCCTGCTAAAAGCGGGACCTCTGGTCACTTTACCGTAGACCCTATGCAGGAGTCTAACATGAGTCCAGAAACCAGTCTGAATCGTAGAGCAATAGCCCTTAACAGTCGGGAACTAAGGTAATTCATCCTGAGCTGCTGCCTGCCCGCTGGTCTCAGGGCATAAGGCTGAAGGCGAGTCCTTGCACGCTGCTGCTGGCTCAGTCCAGTGGGGACCGACCAAAGCGTGTCCCAGCGAGGCGGGAGGTGCGACAGACAGGAGCGGCACTGCTATGGGACACGGAAAGACAACCAGCAAGACTCCACATGCCACATCTCTTGGCAGTGTCTTCGATGGAAAAGAAGAGACAGTGGCTGGCTAGGGGTCATACTTGCAGAACTTTACTGCTTGGAGGAGAACGAGAACAATGATTTGCTGGGGTAACTTTGAGCCTCTGACCAGAGGAGATGCTGAAAGCAAGCTTTGTGTGCCCACATCAGACACCTCTTGCAGGCGACTAACGAATGCCTGGTCTGTTTTTTGCCTCAGCATGGCCTCTGGGTACTCCTACTCCATTCCTCAGCCTCACTCTCTGCCTGGGAATGGCCGCCACAGTCACAACTCAGAAGGTGTTCAAAGGCACAGTGCGAGCAAACTCTGTCAAAGAGAGGCCACTCTAAGTCTCTGGGAGGTGACAAGCTAATAGACAGGGACCAGGAAGTTCAGAACTTTAAAGACAGAGTGCAGAGATGAGGCCAGAGGGCCAGGAGTCCTTGACAAGATCCTTGGGGGAATTCCCTCTGTTACAATTAACTTCAGCTGAGCTAAGTGTGTTCATCGTCATTCAAGAGAACAAAGCTCTGTCCACCTGAGCCCATGCTGCACAGGGACCAGTGGCCACAGTCGTTTTCTATGAAGTGGAAAGTCCCAGCGCTGCCAGTGAGCACAGAGCCCCTGGATCGGAGATGCAGTGGGGGTAAAGACTGCTGCCTACAAGGTAGCCAAAAAGGACCCGCAAGCTTCCTGAGTCTCGTAACCAAATGCTAGTGAACGAGGGCATGTTGCAGTCCTCTGTGTGAAGGAAATAGTGGGTCACGTCAGCATTTTTAGGAAACATGAGGGGGAAAGGGACAAATCTCTACAATGGGTTGGCTTTCCAGGAAAGACAGCTGTCATTTTAGGTGAAAAAGATAAAAGGGTATGCATGGGGGAGGAGGAGAAGCCCTCTTAGCAGGTTAGCAGCACAGAAAAAAGAGCAGGGAGCCAGTCTTTGCAAAGGGCACGGGGTTAGGACTGCCTGGCATTGGTAAAGGAGTGGATTGAAGACAGATGGGGCCTGAATAAGGAGTTGGGACTCTCTCCAGAGGCTTCCAAGTAAAGGGAGTACCAAAATCAAAGCAACCTTTGAAGAAATTGAGCAGGGCAGAAGAGAGAGCACCCAGTTAACCAGTCCCTCCCCAGCCATCCCTGGGCCAACACAGGGAGCGCTGGTGAATTGGGCCCAGGGTTTTCTGTGGGGCAGAGCATGCTGCCCCTCACCATGGCAGATCGCAGGCACTAAACATGGGATAAGCACTGCTCACCAGGTTCAATATGCCTTCTCAGCTTGTTTTGTGGAGCCAAGTATCCAATTCCCACATCTCTCATGTTACACTGTGTCTCAGCCTCGACTCAGAATGGCAGGGCAGTCGGTCTTCCTGGTCTTGTCTGACAGCCTTGCCGGTACATGGCCATTGAGCCTACTTCTGGCCGTCTCTCCGGGGCTCTGCACACACACACTTTTAGTGTTTTTGTTTGTTTCTTGAATCTCTTCTTTTAAACCTCTTGTTTTCCATTGGCACAGGAGGCCTGGCAGAGTGAGTTTGAAGTTGGGCTGCTAGCCTCAAGGTCAACAGTTTGAAACCAAGAGCCGCTCCAAGAGAGAAAGAAGAGGCTTTCTTTCTTGTAAAAAGTTACAGTCCCGGGAACTCACAGGGGGTGGTTCTGTCCTGTCCTATGCAGTCTCTATGACTCGATGACATAGCATTTGGAGGGTCTTGTTTTGCTTTCTGTTGTGTACCTGTTAGTGCCTCAAATGTCTGTAGGATTTTAGCCTTGTCGTGGAGACAGTAACATGCACATACTTCAATCCTCAAACTATTTATCAGTGTACTGGATCAGGTCATTTTATTCACTTCGAAGCTGGTAGGGTTTTTTAACACCTATTAAAATCACATTAACTTTGAAATGCCAGTTGTGATGGAGAAAAGCCACTCCAGGATTGCGTGCTTTTTATGAGGTGCATCTAGATGAGCCAGGCAGCACTGGCAGGCAGGATTATAGATGACATTCCCATCCAGACAAAACCCAAAGGCCTGAGAAAAACCCCATGGGTCCTGATAAAATCACATTTAACATTATTTATGACTATTCTTTGTTTTCTGTCATTCGCATAATTGGAAAAACGAAATAGAGGCCAGGGTTGTAAATAACAAAGAGTTTGATTGGCCGTACTGAATGACAGCTTTAAACAGTGCAGACAGCTGCTCCCAAGCAGCCGTGGTCAATTGCATTAGATTATAATAGCCAGCCGACTTCAGCCCATCGCTGGCGTGGTCAGATGTGCATGATGGGTGAAATGGAATAAACAAAGCAAAAATGAAACTAAGGAAGTTGAGTTACCCTCTTTTGTGTAAGTGGCAATGTCTTCCAGAAAGGGGGAAGGGGATCTGCCAAAGGCATGACCTCGCCAATTTGGAGACACGGGCCTGGTATGGTGATGGAATCTTCCAATACAAAAATCCTTTTTCCAAGGGGACCTGTCCTTGAAATCATTAAAATTAGTATGCCTTGGGCTTGTAAGGGAACACAGCCCTTCCTCCCCACCCCAACCTGTCCAGCCTGACTAACACTGCTTGTGCTCTTGTAGGTGGGACACCATGAGACCTACAGTGCAGTGAGGGCCCAGGACAGCCTTCAGGCCCTTGGAACAAGTGTTGCCCACTCTGTAGGTTCCATAGGAATTTTGAATAGAATGGGAAACACCAGGGCCCATCAGATCTCATAAAAGGGACGGGGAGAGTAAAACCAATCTTCATGACATGCATACTTGGGCACCTAAGAAGCACAGATAAATTAGTGCCTATGGGGCTTTTGTTTCTTTTTTTGCAATATACAAACAGAAAGACTTCGTGATAAAAAATTCAATGTCTAGCTTCCCAGAATTGGAGTCCATGAAGACGGCTTCTCTGAACAGAGAGTGGTCCTTTGTCTGGATGGCTCCAGAGACTTCTTTGGCGGCAGTGGGTTCTTCGCTGGCGGGAAGAACTCCGCAGAGACAAGGGCGGCCCGTTTCTTGTTTGCATTGTGCTTAATGTAAATGCAGCGGGAAGCATCCATAATCGCTGAGCGACTCCTTTGTGAAAAGTCTGCGTGCTCCTAAACTCTGTTACATCTGTTACGTGTCAAACATCCCCCCTGATAATTTCGTGTCACTTTGCTCCTGCTCTCCGTAGCAGCTGTGCCCTGCTAATGACTTCCCTTATTTAGGTAGCTCCTGAACTGACGGGGTTGTGAAGCCTACGGTTGAAGAAGCACTTGGCATTTCAGCAGTCTTGCCCTAAGCACAGGACAAGGCGTGCGTCCCCAGGAAGGGCAGCTGAAGCTGAAGGGGGTTGCTTCTTCCACTGCTAGTTTGCTGAAGGCAAATTTAAAGAAAATTAAGAGCTCACAAAGAATGTGTCAGGGGCATATGGATCTCAGCCAGATATGAATTAGTTGGGCTATGTGTGAGTGCCCCTTAAAGACCGAGTCTTTGTAATCACTTTGGTGGCTGAAAGTTCTAAAACAGCAGTAAAACTTATTAAGCTTATTGTAAAGCTTGGTGGAGAGTATGTGTCTGCTTCCATTCTGTGCACAGGCCCTTCCTTCTGGCCAGAACACTCCTGTGTATACTCACACACACACACGCACACATGTATGTGTTATATATTATTTTGGGGGCATATATAGAGAAAGAGGGGCATTGCTTTTGTATCCTTATACCCAGAACACATGTAGAATAAAGAAATGCTTGATGAATTGGCAGATGAAAACCCCAGGAGCTTCTTGGAATCCTTCTTCTACTTGTTACGAATCACATCCGACATGGTTTCTGAAGCACAGGGTCTTGGGGGAAGGAGAAAGAGGGCTGGGGCTATGGAGAGAGTAAAGATCTTCTAGAGTTCTTTTCTAAGACCCTCTTGGTGGATGTCAAAAGTGTGCTTAAAATCTTGCTGTTTGTTTTCTTCTCCAGGAAGTCCAACGCTGTACGGCCGATATGAACATCACTGCCGAACATTCCAATCACCCAGATAACAAGCACAAAAACAGATACATCAACATTTTAGCATGTGAGTAATAAACTTGACCACCACTCCAAGGAAATGGGCTCTTCAGGCTGGGCATGATCAGCGCAAGCCAGGCCAGCAGACTCGGGTGTTCAAGCTCTGCTCCCCTTAGCTCATCTTCCCAGGGTCTGAGAATGAGCAGCCTCTGCATACTGCACCCCTGGGTCTTTGAATCAGCTGCTGGAGCTCAGAAAGCCTAATAAGATATTGTCTAGAAGAGAAGATTCTGAATGGCCCTGTTTCACTTGACATGCTTTCACATCGGGGCTCGGAGTCAAAATGACCATGAAGAGTTTGTCAGAGGTCGGATGTTACATGGCTATCTTAATACTGGTTTTAACCAGGGAGGGCCAATTCTTTCAGCACTCATACATGTAAAACTATTTGGGATTTGATTGACTAAGGTGAATGTCATAGCAATCATTTCAAAATCTAGGTCTATGCTTTAGATCAGTGTGGAGGTGATATTGCTGCTGGGGGATGCTGGATGAAAGACCCTGGAGGGCTGCAGAAGCAAAGACCGATGGGATAGTACAGGAGTGTTTGATTTTATACAGTGTAAAGTCGGGACACAATTCCATCTTCTGCATGTGGAAATCCACTTGCCCCAATACCATTTCTTTTCTGAAAAGTAGGCCACATCACTTTGGAAACCTATGCTTTAAACACTGTACCTCGGTCCCTTGGACCTAGTCCAAATGCTTAATGTTGACCCTCCCACTTTGAGGGCCAAGAAAATGTCTGCAGATAAGGAATTAAGCAACTAGATGGGCTTCCTATGACAGCTTTTGGGAACACTGGGGAGCACAGATGATTTCTGTGGCTAGAATTCTACTTGTCCTAGATATGTAGGACTTGGTCACTCATAGGCCTAATGGAGAAGAAGCTTTTACATTAAGAACAGGCATAGGTGCTTTATACCATGATACATGAGAACCTGAGGGTTACTATAAATAATTTTTTAAATAAACTTTCGAAATAATTTACACAACACACAAGTCCACCAACTTTTACCTTCATTGACTTTTAATATCTTCTCAGGGGTGCAACTAGCTGCACTGTCTAATGTAAGCATTTTTATCACCCCAGAAAGGGATCTTATTCCTGATAGCTGTCACTCTTCTCTTTCCCCCAGCCTCTGACAACCACTTTTACCTGCTTTCTATCTCTATGGAATTCCCTTTTCTCGGAATTTTATATAAATCACTACACAGTGTGGTCCATGGTGACTGGCGTCTGCACTTCAGTTTGGGGCTCTCTCCTTGTAGCAGCATCTGCCATGACTCCATTTTTCAGACGACTGGATGAGTAGACTAAGTGGATAAACCATACCTTGTTTGTCCCGTCATCACCTGGTGGGTTTTTGGGTTGTTTGTAGTTTTGACTGGCATGAATCACGTTACTTTGAATCTTTGTATAAACTTTATGCAGGGACATAATTGCTGGGTCATGCTGTAATTTCATGTAACTTTTGAGACCCTTTTACTGTTTTCCCTAGCAGTGGCACTGTTTTACACTTCCATCAGCAATTATGAGAAGTCCCACTTCTCCACACCCTTTTCAGTACGTACGTGTTATTGTCTGTAGGGTTAGTTGTAGCCATTCTTTACGACAGTGAAACACTGTGGATTCATTTTGCGTTTCTCTGAAATCATTATCTAATGATGAAGCACATCTTTTCTTCTGCTTATTGTCCATCTGTGTATCTTCTCTGAAGAAATAGTTCAATTCCTTTGCGTGTGTTTTAAGTTGTCTTATCAGTCTTTTTATTGTTAAAGGTCTACAAGTTCTTTGTTTTCTAGGTAGAAATTCCTTATCAGACACGTGATTTTCTTCCATTCTGTGGACTGGCTTTTCACATTCTTTCTGTGAAGCCCAAAGGTTTTTAATTTGTGCAATGTCTGACCTATCTATTTTTTGTCTCATCATGTGTGCTTTTGTTGACGTAGCTACAAAACCACTGCCTGATTGAAGATCTGCTTCTATGTTTTCTTCTAAAGGGATTTATCATTTAGCTTCTTTTATCATTTAGCTAGGTCTACGGTTTTGTATGTAATGTAAAATACAGATATAATTTCCTCTTCTGCATGTGGAAATCAATTTGTCCCAATACCATTAATTGAAAAGAATATTCTTTCCCCATTGAAGTGTTTGGGCATGCTTCTCAAGGATAACCTGACCATACAAAGTTTACTTCTGAACTCTTATTTCTGTTCCATTGATCTTTGTTTGTTTTGGGGCATCACTGCTCCCTGGTGGCAGGAGTAGGAGGCCCAGCCTTTGCTCCTATGGAGCTGGAATTGAACCTCCATCCCAGTGGGCCGCAGTCCTGCATACAACCACTACGCCACCGGGGCTCAGCCTTCCATTGATCTTATGTAGAGCTATATTGTCTTGATTACTGTAGTTTTGGTATTAATATTTGGAAATATTAGTATTCTATCTGGTTTCACTTTTTCATGATAGTTCTAGTTATTTATGATCACTTGCATTTTCATGTGATAGGGTACCCCTCTTCTCACTCAAAAAGGAAAAAAAGCTCTGTCCAGTGGAGCTTTCGTAGTGCATATTTTTTCCTACTCGGCAAGCATCAAACAATTCACTCTGAGTTAGTCCACGCAGTGGTGTCACCTGGAAAGGTTCCCTCTGGTCACAGTGAATTTTTTCATAAAAGCAGTTTCTCTCCAACCTCATTTTTTGTAATGCCCAATGTAAAAGAACAGCATGCAGCTGTGAAATTTTCTTTTCTTGCTAGGAAAAATGGTGCAGAAACTGTTGGGATATTGAACACAGCTTACAAGGACAGCGCTTTGGGAAAAACTCATGTATATGAGTGGTTTTCTCATTGTAAAAAAAGATGAAATGGAGCGAGTGCTTGGCTTGCAGCAACCGTAGAAAAAAGATGAAATGCCGATTGATGACAAACCTTGTTCCATACATCTGTCACCTCCCTGAATGGGCAATAATGTCAACAAAATTCATGCAAAATTGTTCTTGAAGACCCACAATTGAAGCGATGGGGAAGTTATGTTGACTATCTCGGTGGATTTTAATGGAAGATTTGGAAATCCCTGTGGGATTTGTGCCTCAGGGTCTAAGTAACTAGCAAAAAGAGTCCAGCGGCCATCCAGCGCAGACGCAACCAAGCCCACATGGAAGAAGCACACTAGCCTGTGTAACCACAAGGTGTCGAAGGGATCGTCGCTATCAAAGAAACAATTTATATCATTATAAATGAGGGGAAGTGCAGACTGTGGATACAAAGCCCATCTGTAGGTAATGAGACATCCCCTTATAGAAGGGTCCTGGGGAGGAGACAAATGAGTCAGGGTGCAGTATAGCAATGGTGAAACATATAGCTTTCCTCTATCTTCAATGTTTCCTCTCCCCCACTATCATGATCCCAATTCTACCTTACAAATCTGGCTAAACCAGAGGATGTACACTGGTATAGATAGGAACCAGAAACATGGGAATCCAGGAGAGATGATCCCTTCAGGACCAGTAATACCAGGAGGGTGGGGGAAAGGTGGAGTAGGAAAGGGGAACCAATTAAAAGGATCTACATATTAGCTCTTCCCTGGGGTACGGACAATAGGGAAGTGGGTAAAGGGAGATGTCACAGTGTAAGATATGACAAAATAATAATTTATAAATTATCAAGGGTTCATGAGGGAGGAGGGAGAGGGAAAATGAGCTGAAAACAAGGGTTTACATAGAAAGCAAATGTTTTGAGAACGATGAGGGCAACAAATGTACGAAATGCTTGACATACAATGGATGGATATATGGATTGTGGTAAGAGTTAAATGAGCCTCCCATAAATTGATTAAAAGAAGTCAAGAGGAAACACATTGAAAGAACAGCTACGAAGTGATCCAGACTTTTCCCCAAGGCCATTATTGGTGGCAAGACATGGCGCTATTCTTATGACACTGAAAGCAAACATCAATCAAGCCAGTGGAAGATGCCATTGCCACCTCACTTCAAAAAAGCTTTTCAAGCGAAATCAAAGGTCAAGATGATGCTCATTTGTTTTGTTTATGAGGCGGATAGTATATTTGGAGTTCATTCCCCTGAATCAGACTGTTAATTAGACTTTCTATTTAGAGGTCCTGTAAAGATTGCGTAACTGGGGGGAGGGGGTGGCTGGTTTGGGGCAGATAAGGTTTTGCCACCACCACAGGGCACCTGCTCACTCACACAGCCATCTCAGTTCACCAGCTTTGGGCCCAAGAAGCTACCTCTCTTGCTGCACTCACTTTACCTCAGACTGTGCAGCTTTTTTGATTGTTTTTGTTTTTTGGGGGGGCATCACTGCCCTCTGGTGGTCGCGGGAGCTACCCAGCCTTGCTCCTGGAGAGCCACCGCGGGATTTGAACCACCAAGCCCGTGGGCTGCAATCCCACACTCAACCACTACCCCACCGGGGCTCAGCCCTGTGCAGCTTTTTTGTGTCTGAGAATGCAGAGGAACGTGAAAGGACAGCGATCTGATGACATTAAAGTGGTGAAGGACAAAATGCTGTCAGTCATCCAATCAGATGAGTTTGAAAATGTTTCCAAGAATTGAATTGCAGATTTAACAGATGTATTGAGTATAATGTAGAGTACTTTGAAGGCGATAGGGTTGTTTTGTAAAAAACAATGTAAACACAGAGCTTTGGGGGAGGGGGAAGATTCTGGGGGTTTTTTGGTGGGTAACCCCAATTTTAAGGTCAACTATAAATTACCAGAAAAAGGAAGCTTAGAGTTTTGTTGATTAATTTGAGGAATAGTGCCATCTTAATATTGTCTTTCAAACCATTACCTTAGAATGCCATTGCCATAATTTCATCATTTTGGCTTTTTTACTGTATAAGTCTTGCTCTTCCTTTGTGACATCATCCTTCTTTTTGCGCATTCTTCTTGTGTTATTATAAATGCGATTTTTTTCTTCTTAAGTTTATGTTTGGATTGTTCAGTGCTAGTATACAGAAATATCACTGGTCTTTGCATAACCATTTTCTATCCTACAATATCACTAATCCATTCATTCTGATAGCTTTGTGGATTCTCTAGGGTTTTGTGGATCCATCATGTCATTTTTAAATAGAGATAGATGTACTTCTTCCTCCAGACAGTTTTCAAAGAACTTTGTGTCATCTTCAAAATAGTTATAATCAGAAGAAAAGCCAAGTTCATCTCTTCCAAGCAGTCTTGAAATGGATTCTCTCTTGCAGTACTTGTGAACTTCCTCACTCGCAGCTCCTCTTCCTGTGCATTTGGGGCCATCTTTTTGTGTGTCTGTCATGTGTCCATAGACTTCACTCTCCCCACCCCAGCAACCTTTAATTCTGGTGCCCTCACTGCCTTGGTTAAGCATAACGTGGCAAAGATGGAGAGCAGGCAACCAAGTTCTATATGATATGTCATAACATCGCCATCTTTTCTGGAAAACCCTGATTTAGGATTAGATCTGATTAGACTTTAAGGCCGTTTACTTTCAGAAATTCAAACTTAGGGAGATGGAGTGTTATTCTCACAAGTCCAAATACTGAAGTTGTGACGTTCTGGTGGCCACCTGGTTAGACTCAGGGGACATCCCTATATCAGTGACATTATTTATAGCCTGGCACTGTCACAGGACCAGTAACAAGCTGGTGAGTATGGCCGCAGCAGTGCTTTGGGAGAAGCGTTCTCTGACAGAGCCATCACATCTGTAGATGCCCCACACTGCCTCTTACAGTGGTGTGTGTTATCAGCTTTTAGATCAACTATGAAAAGTATATATTCTTATTTGTCAGCCTAAGAACTAGGTCATAGCCATACATATCCAGATATCCTAGCAGAAAGTTTTCCTTTCTGCAAATCCAGTTTACGTCAAGTCTAGCCGGAGAATTAGTGCAGAAAATAAAAGGAATCTGCTGTTTTAGGAATGGCAAGGGCTTACCAAGAGCCCTCGATACTGGTTGATCCACTGTTGGTCCTCCTTTTGAGCTAACTTTTTAGGGTTTTGACCGTGGGGGGTGGTGAGGGGTTGAGGGGGGATGACTTCAACTATCTTTTATTGCATTCACTACCCTAAAGGAACTGCTTGTTCTGCTGATCAAATGGAGACATTCCCTCCCATTTTGTGCATAAACTCGGGTGAAATCGATCCTGAAATACGATGGCTCTTAAAAGTCGCTCAGGGGGTCCCTCATTACTTAGAATCTCCCAGCATTCCAGAAGAACTGAATCTAGCAATCAGATCTCCTGAAAATTGAAGGACTGGGCTTCATATAAGAGCCACCGTTTGGTTGGTATCTGCATTCACCAGGAGAGGAGGGCTAGATGTGGAGTCAGACCTGTTTGTGTTCTTGGCATCACAGTGCTAGGACAAGCTGGGTGGATTACAGTTTGCAGGAGTTTTACACACACTCCTGAAGAACTTGATTTGCATTTCTTAGACTTTCTTAGGTCTGAGGTCCAGATTTGGGGGATGGGAGTGAATGCAATGTCTCTGACTCTGTCCTGGTCTTCTGCCCAAAGGTTTCTTAAGGACACTCTGGGAGATGCCACATTGCATGTTTGCCTTGTTTTGTTCTTGACAATGCTGCTAGTTTTTTGAATTATACATTTTGCTTTTGCTTTTCTTGTTTCTTATCCTCTGTAGATGATCACAGTAGGGTGAAGTTAAGACCTTTACCAGGAAAGGATGCTAAGCACAGCGACTACATTAATGCAAACTATGTTGATGTAAGTCAGAACTGTTTTTTTTAATGTGTTTCGGGAAATGGAAGAGTGCACCAGTTGAATGTGTTCTGATGTTTACTATATTAAGGCATTCACTAGAAACACAGCGTTCTGTGTGGAAGCCGACTAAGCCACTAACTGCTCTTGCTCTGACTTTGTGCTGTGTCCTTTCTGAAGGGTTACAACAAAGCAAAAGCCTACATCGCCACCCAGGGACCTTTAAAGTCTACATTTGAAGATTTCTGGAGGATGATTTGGGAACAAAATACTGGAATTATCATCATGATTACAAACCTTGTGGAAAAAGGAAGAGTAAGAACCTTGTATCTTTGTATCTTCATTGTGCTCAGATATTATAAAATGTCTATTTGTCGA
>PVJH01043213.1:0-13762 GCA_004026705.1 Nesogale talazaci | reverse complement strand
TGGAACCTTAATGGAAATGCCAGTCAGGAAGTGTAAGGGGACGTGTCTGTCTTAGGAAAGGCAATTTCAATTCTATTGGTGGATAAAGCAAGTGGTACAAGCTGCCAGTGGGGGGAGAAAAAAGCTTAATATTACTTCTATAGACCTCTAAGAGGTGAATGCACCCAGTAGTATGTTCCTAATTGGAAACTTTCCTAAATTATTCTAGTTTCTTTCTAGCCCATGTTGATTTAGGCCATGTGCTATAAATAACAGACCTTAGACTACCTTTTCAAGGTGCACCACATCTTCATTGGGAATGCCAAAGGGATCTGTTTGTATTTCCTACTAGGCAAACTGGACTTTACCTTAAATTCACTTGTAGCAGATTTAAGGAACTACTTAGGACTTAAGGCTAACTCTTTCTACTGTAAAAAGAAGCAGATATTTGATATGCCAAAGTTAGATATTTAATGGCTGGTAGATGTGGGTTCTGATTTATTATTTTGATGGTGTGCAATGAATGATAGCTCAGAACTGCTGCAGATAGTATTTGCTTTTTGTGCTGTCTTTGCTTCCAGATGACAGGGGTTAACCTTGCAGGCGTGGTTCTGCCTTTGCAAATGAGTGTTATTGTACATACTGCCCGGTTCTCAACTCTCATTGGTTACGTAAATAGCATGCAGTCACTAAAATATGTAATATGTACAAGGCAATAATTCATGGATCTTGATCTGAAGAACTGTCGTATGCATGTATATTTTCAATTCTCAACACTGCTTTAAATTCTACTCCATTGGCTAGATTAATTATACTCGCAATAGAATTACCATATACCCTATGGGGGAAGATCTATAAAGTTCCCCAGTAAAATGAAAATGATGTCTCCAAATTGAACCAGGAACCATGGATATATCAATGGATATTGAGTG
This sequence comes from Nesogale talazaci, assembly GCA_004026705.1. Classification (NCBI taxonomy): domain Eukaryota; kingdom Metazoa; phylum Chordata; class Mammalia; order Afrosoricida; family Tenrecidae; genus Nesogale; species Nesogale talazaci. The sequence continues at coordinate 12,851 of PVJH01043213.1, read as the reverse complement.
CACACTGACGTGTATCTCTTGTCGAAGAGGTCATTAAAGATACGGGTTCAAAGCCTGTGGTAAAGACATCTGCTGAAGGTCAGCGTTCTAAAAGAAGACTAATGGAGTCTTAAAAGGCTGTATTAAAACAATTAAACAATTAAACAATTAAACAATGCGCCATCTTTATGAGACATCAACTAAGTTCATGTGAAAGAAGCAAAGAGTGTGATCCAAGGCACAAATCGAACTCACTATCATGGAATCGGTGCTGACTGAAGGTGACCCCCTGTGGGTTTCCAAGCTGTTTGTGGGAGTAGAGAGGCCCATGTTTCTCCCAAGAAGCTGGTAATGGTTTGGAAAGACAGCCCAACTCATAATAGCTACCTCACCTCAGTGACTCAACGATTGTATATAAAATGTAAGACTCCAGGAGGAAATGGTGTTAGAGCTAAAAATCACAATACCCAGTTTGAGAAGGCTATAGCCTACAATGAAAGCCCCAAATCGATTTGCAGGGCCTTCACATGGATTAAGCCTCTGGTGAATACTCTCTGACCTAAGGCCAGTCATGCAAATAACCTAAATAGCCTTGCTATCAGACAGAGTTCATGGGAAAGTGGATTATTGCAGTCATCATTATGTTAACTTTTTATTTTTTTTGGTTTTTGGGGCATCACTGCTCTCCGGTGGTGGGAGTAGGAGGCCCAGCCCCACTGCTGGAAATGAACCTCCGTGCCAGTGGGCTGCAGTCCTGCACACAAACACTATGCCACCGGGGCTCAGCCCTTATGTTAACATTTAACATCATGTTATGTACTTTCCATTCTAACCCACATTATATGCTTTCTACCTTTTAGTATTTTCTACTTTCTTTCTGATTGAGGTCTACATCTATTTTATTTTTTTATTGTTTTGGGGATATTTTTGTTTGATTCTTTTAACTTTGCCTGTTTTCCTTTATATGAAATCAAGATAAATAAATCTTCAGTGACAGTAACTGAATTAGTAATTTCTTAGGGATATGGCCAGAAAGGATAAGGTAAATGTACATTAAATATAAGAAATGAAAAATTTTTCTAAAATTAATTGTGCTGCTTGTACAGCTCTTTTTAGTATGATTAAACTATTAAGCTATCATTCAATCTGCAGATGATAGATCAATGATAGATTCAACTATTAAATTAATAATGTTAACTTTTTTCCTTTTAGACTGAGCTGTCAAGAATTCCTAGTGTTACACTAAAACATAGTAACTTGAAATTAAAAAGTTCAATTTAATACATTCATTTAATTTCATATATTGGTTTTGCACATACTGTTAATATTGAGCTGCAATATAGAGGAATGTATAAAAAAGAATGGTTTTCACTTTCATTATTGTTTTGCGACCTTTAGGAAGTATTTATCAGTGCTTCGGCAACAGGAAAAATATGAAAGTCATTTCTGTGGAAGGCTCCCATCGCAGGATTTTTTTTTTTCAATAATATTATTGGCTCTTACAGCTTTTATAACATTCAGTGCATCTTTTGTACCAAGCACACTTGTACACATGCTGCCATATTCATTTCCAAATATCTTCTACTTGAGCCCCTGGTATAAGCTTCTCCTTCCCCCTCTTTTTAAAAAAAAATATAGATTGTATTGGGAACTCTTACAGCTCTTATAACATTCAGTACGTCATTCATATTTATCATGCTTGTACACATGTTGTCACATTCATTTCCAAACATTTTCTACTTGAGCCCCTGGCATAAGCACCTCTTTCCCCCTTTCTTCTAGTTCTTTTTTTTAATTCCAGCTCCCCATACTTCCCCTCTCCTTTCCCCTCTCTCATGAACCCCTAATAATTTACAAATTGTTATGACCTGTTCATATCGTGCAATGTCCAATGTGTCACCTCACCCCTCACCCCCCCACACACTATCTGCACCCCAGAGAGGTCACATGTAGATCCCTAAAATTAATTGCCTCTTTCTATTTACCCTCCCTCCCTCCACCCTCTCAGTGTCACCACTCCCCCCACTAATCCCAAGGGATCATCTATCCTTAATTCCCCGTGTTTCCGACTGCAGTGCACATCTCAAGATTTTTAAAGAACCTTATTTGAGATAATGACTAGCCAACCACTTATTTGGAACATATTATTTTTAACTTTAAAAAACACAATTGACCAACTTTCAGGGACTGAATTTCTACCTCTTGGAATATACCTTGACAACTTTGTAACTGTGTAGAAAAGCTGGATTCTCTTTGGTGGATATTTTAGGTCATTTCTGGCTTATTAAACACAATATTCCCAAGGGAGCTTAAAGTGTTTCTCATACAAAACATCTCATCACATGAATGAACCTGGAGACTGATATGCTGAATGAAATTTTGCATATTTTCTTATTAAAATATGCTAGTGAGAAACATTCCTGAAAGATTTCATGCATCGAATACCCATAGTTTATAATTTTAACATCACTAATTCCTTCAAAGAAAATTCAGTTAAATGAAAAATGTCAAGCTGAGTCAGCTTCATCCTCTAAGGAGATCACTTAAAGGACCAGCTTATCCTAAATCTCCTTTTGGTTTGAAAGTATGGGAAATATTGCAAAGTAGACTACAGAGTTAGGATATATGGATCTGTCTATAATAAAAGCCAGAAAATTAATTTAACTAAGAGGGGAAAAAAAAGGTCTAGTCTATCAATTAACAAGTCTAATCTTGGAAATCTGTTACTGGTGCGAGTTCCCCAGCAAGGAGTTTCCTTCAGTCTTCTTACTTTATCCTTCTTGGACGTAATCATAATCCAGGATTACTACATCACTGAATTTCAGACAGGAGGAGAAGGGCTATGTGGCAATAAGACCAAATGGTACGTAGCATTTCAGAGTGACAAAATTGTTTCAGAAATTCTGATGGATAGATATCTACATCCACCCAAACAGCTAGCATGACCCCATGTGGCCACCTATAAGGACATCAGTAGATATTAGGTCACCTACTGTAAAACTTCAGAGAAACTAACCTCTACGATATTAACTGAAATTGCAGTCGGATTTTGGTAATACTTCATGTGCTATAAATCATGGAGGCCCATAATTATTTTACTAATGAAAAGGATGACAACAATCTCGAAAGCACAGATGTTGTGTGAGACCACCCCTGTCGGCATCAAAATCAAGACAAATGCAGTCTTCTGCTCTTGAGTAGCATACTTTTCTAATCTGGTCTGCCAAGCAATAAGGTACTGAGTCTGCCTAGTACCCAGGAACCATATCGCACTGCCTTTTGTGTGCATTTTCAAAATCACTTTGATAAAAGAGGCTTTGATCTCGGCAGGGGCCAGTTTCTCGTAGTGGGGGAACAGGAATAAGACCAATCAATTTAACCCGTACCACATTGTTCTAACCCCAACACCCCAAACACCAGACACTCTACAAGAGCGCCAAGTAAAACTTGCTGGAAATTCAAGTCAAAGGTGTGCAGGGTGGGGGACATGTCTACTCCTGAGAAGGTGATTACATTCCCTTTGATGGTGGAGCAACCTGCCAACAGGAAAACCAACAGAAAAGAGTATACTTATAACATTTCCTTTCATTCCAAATCAGTGGCTACATTAAGGATACTATCAGTGGACTTACCTTAATGCTCTATATCATAAAATGATAATGATGTCTTTCAAGTCAATAAGAAACAAATACAAACCAAAGACATGTAAATCAATTTGGGGCTTGATCTTAATTCTAACCCAACTTAAAGACATTTAGCTCTTAGAATGTGGCCCGACTGGATACTCAGCCTCATGAAGAGATGGTTGCAGATGTTGGTGGTATAGAAAAGTGTATTGAAGAATCAGATGGTGCCTAGCTATCACAAAGAGCATTATCTAGGGTCTTAAATAGTAGTCTTAAGACAAGCAGCCTTCTAAGTAAAGCATCAACCAAGTTCACAGGAAAGAAGCACAACAGCGTACATGATCAAAGAATGTAAAGAATAAAATCCAATGCAAAGGAGAGAATGGTATCAGTTCTTAAACCATGAACACCTGGTTTGAAGAAGGTTATGGATGACAGTGGAAGCCCTAAATTCATTTGCTTGGTCCCCACATGGAATAAGCCTCTGGGGAATCCTCTCTAACCATAGATGAGGGATGTGATAGTCTTGCTATAAAGAGCTGTGTAAAGTCCATTATGGCAGACGTGGTGAGATTAAAATGCAACAACTTAACATTTGATCTTCTTCTGATTCATTTTAAAGTTCCACATTTTATATTCCATTAAAGTTTTTCTCTGTTTCAATGTTGCCTTGGTTTGTTTGTGTCCTGTAAAATCCAGCATAGGCAAACCTGTATCCAGGGTAACTGGATCAAAAATTACCTAGGGACATGACAGGAGAGTTTGAAGGGAAACTGGCAAGCTAACAACAGTGAGTATGAAATCAAAGAAAAAGTTCTGACGTGGTGATGATTGCACAACCATTCATAAGCAATGAAATTGGATGTTATATGAATTATAAAATAATAAAACTATTAAAGAGAAAAGGTTGAGTAAATCTAAATTATACTCAACCTAATGTTTTATTATTATTTTTGTCCCTAACTCTAACCCTAACCCTAACCCCAGATTACTGTTTTTAATCAGACTTTGTAATAAAATGTTTTCAAATATCTTTCAAGTACATGCCTTCTGCTCCTTTGCTTCCAACACTGTCCTATGTAACCCTAGTTGATACTATTACTTTTTAGTGAGTGCCATCCTTCTAGCTTATATCCCTTTAAAATTCATCATCTTAATATCTGTCAGAAAGTGAGTGCAACTGTGTGTGAAATATTTTCTTTCTGCAGGCAATCTAGAGTTTTTTCCACTAAGTAAGGAACCTCAGTGACACAGTCTTTCCACTGTAGCCTTGATATCTTCTCCTTTCATATCTGAAATCTATAAAATAGCTTAAATTTTATAAAAAATATCTATAAAATAGCTTAATTCTGTAGCATGAGATTCTGTGGCTGAATCAAATTGCCAGCCCAATTCCTGGCACGCATTCAAAAACAAAACAAAACACCACAAGGCTTTGTTCTTCTGCTAATACTTAGGTGCTCTGGGTAGAACAAGATCTCTATCTTCTACCCTCTGTTCTTCCTCTGCCTAGCCCCTATTTATGAAGTTATAACAAACAAACTAAAACAAGGGATGGGCTACCTCAATCCAAATACCTCTGGTCCTCAAACTCAGTCTGGCTTTCTTCGCTGCTCTCATAAGATTTTATGACTAACTAGATCTTAGTATTCACTGTTTCATACTGAGGTTACCTATGCATATGTCTGAAAAGCCAGCTTGTTACTTGTGACCTCTCTCTTATCAGTGTTATGAGAGTGACTGACCCTCAGTAATGTTTGAAAAAAAGTCACTGTGTCATATGAGGGGTCCTTGGGCATGATTGTTCAATGAGTCATAGCTATGAATGAGATGCTTAAAAGTTTGTGGAAAAACAGAATTAAAACTTAATGGAATTTTCCTGTGAACTATTTGAAGTCCCAGCATATGTACACACTCTAAGTACAGGCAAAGGAATATAATTTTGTTTTGTTAAAAACTACTTTCTCTATTAATCTTCTAAATTCAAAAAGAAATAACTATACTGGGAAGAACCTTATATTTCTTTTTTTTTAATTTTATTGGGGGGATTGTACAACTCTTTGTATGTGTGTGTCTGTGGCATCACTGCCCTGGTGGGAGTAGGAAGCCCAGTCTTGCTTCTGGTGAGCTGCTGCTGGATTTGAACCATCAACCCTTTGGGCCGCAGTCCCGCACACAACCACTATGCCACCGGGGCTCAGCCCAAACCTTGTATTTCTTATAACACATTTAAGAATTTGCAAAGTCAGGAAAAAAAGATTTAAAATCATGTAGGAAAAAAATTCACCTTCCAATCAGTTTGGAAGAAATAGCATTGTGAGTTATATTTGGAAAATAAGACAATATGAATAGCAAAAACTCTCCAATTTGGAATACAATGAAGTGATTTCTTCTATTTTAAGCTTGTCACAACTATTGCAGATTTGGTCATTGTGTCTTTATTTTGTTCCAGGAAGGAGCCAATGGATTTTTCTAGACTTGTACCTACATTTTATTACACTTCTGTTAAGCCTTTATTTTGCTTTAACTGAATCTACTTTATCACATCCTATTTGCGAGGGTGTGCTGGGAGACTCTAATATCTTCATTTAATATGTAATAAAATTGAAGTCAGAATGGTTAAATCGCTGAATCAAAATGAGTTATTAATGCAGAAGAAAGATTCCATGTACAAAGCATATTTTAATTAAAAGAACTTCTGAGAGTGTCCTGAATCCTGCTATGATGACTTCAAGCACTGTCATCAAGTCAATTCTGACTTGTGGTGACACTATGTGATGGGGTTGAACTGTCCTAGTAGTTTCTGAGATGGTAACCCTTTATAGCAATAAAGTCTCATTTTTCTCCAGAGAAGTAGCTGATGGTTTCAAATTACTGACCTTGTGGTTAGCAGCCTAATATATAACCAATCGGGCTTCTCACTGGGTCAATTTATTTAGCCTGCCATTTCATTTCAGGCAATCTCATCCCAGCATCTTTTCTTCCTAAAGAAATCCCAAAGAGAAATTGGGATGATATTTGGGAGATAGAAGCAAATTGGCCACCATCACACTTCAAGCATCACCACAGTAAATGTGTGAAAGAGCGAGGCAAAGTGCTTAGCAGATACCACATTCTCATGCTGCTTCTCTTCATGTATAGGTTTCTTGATGACCAATGATGACCTCAGACACAGAGGTGACTGCCTTCCATAGATCTGTCTACCTGCTCTTCCCTGAGATATCAATCCAGCAACTATACGTTTCTGAGTTTTTCTCTTCACCTCTTACTTTCTCTGCCAGGCTAGTTGTCTCTCATGATTTCAATATTCCTACTCCAAGACCTTGGTTATTCCACAACACTCATCAAGGTTCCATTTTTCCAAGTGAACTCAGATCATCTCAATAAGCACATTGTCATCAGAGAAAGAATTCATTTGAGGGGAATGAAACTGTTTTCTAAGCCTCTAGCATGAGAATATTAGATGCAACCAAAGACAGTTATTAGAGCAGATCTTCGAATGTCGAGTGACATATTCAGATCAAGCTGAGTCTTTGAAATCTAAATTTCTCCAGAAAAAGCCCAATACAATATGGTTTTGTTTCTCAACGAGGATCAATAAACAAAGCTGACAAAATCTAGAATCTAGAGTTGTGATTACTTTAGGACATGGATATATTAAGGGATCTAAGAAGCCCTGCATTAAAGAAGCTTCTTTTCCAACCTTATTTGTTTACAAGTGTAATTGCTTAAATATTGTTGTTTAAACTGTTTTTTTCCTTATTTCAAAATGGAATAAAAGTAATGATTACTCAAATCAGACAAACTAGTGGAATAAAATTTCATCATATTAGGGAAAGAACAGCATCTTTAAACTATTTAGATTTTTTATTACCAAATAAGAAGCATGGTTGTTCTGCCTTTTGTCACTAATACTTTAGTACAACTCATTAGATTTTAAAATGTAAAGTGCCAGCTATCAAAAAACCCTACTGCATAGTTCCTATGAGCTTACGTGTGTTTTTAACTGATTCACTGAATTTGACTTGGTGGCTTTATAGAGATGAAAAAAGAGTAAAGAGCATGTCTACCTCACAATTAGCAAAGCACATGACTGTTGTTCAAAATGCCTCCGATTCTCCTGTTTTTTCTATGCACTACCAATCCACACTCAGCCCAGTTGTATCTGAAAAAAAATACTGCTAGGAACACACCCTTCAATATTTCTCCCTCACTGACTGTAAATATAATCTCGGCATAAATCATCAAAAGGAAATACCACTGAGCACTTTAATCCTTTATAATAAATCAATGAGATGAGGAGCCTATGCCTGATAATGAAGTTTTAGTGTAGGTCAAAGCAGTCGTTTGCCGAGGAGCCAACACGTGAGGAAACAGGGGGCGTGGTACTAATGATTCAGAGGTTCACTGAGGTTGGTATTTTTTTGCATGTCTCCCTATCTCATCTAGATTTTAAGTGGTGCTCTTGTTTTGCTTCAACAAATCAAAGGAAATAAGAACTTAGGCTTCTGTGGTTTTCTGAATGCCTTCTATGTTAAGAAGATGAACCGGCTACTTACTAGTATAGAACATTGAATCATACAACTTCTTCCATTTATAATGTTTGTGAATTCTTAGAGTAATGATTTTTATTGATATTAAACCTGGTAAACATCATGGAAGTATCGATTAAGTTATATTGGAGCTAAGAAGAAGGAATTGCTTTCAGATGGACAGCTTCTTGAAGCAAGTGATATTTCAACAAGGCCTTGAGGAAAAAGTAAACCTGTAGGTTCTTAAATATAGTTCAACCTGTTTTCAAGAGCAGACATGGAGAAAGTTAAAATTGCATTAAAGTATGTATGAAAGAATAAAGACTTCCAGAAAGTCTACCGGGGAGACACCATAGGCATCAGGATCTCATTGAGCTTATAGTTTGGGGAGAGTTATGATATCAAGTAAAAGTCAATATTATCTCTTCCAGCAAGATTTCTGGTTTATGTAGTCCTGCTGTTTTCATAAGCTCCTTCCTGATCCTCCTTTTCAGTGGGCACATGCAAAGCACTGAGTCATGTTGGAGTTCAAAAATTCAAAGTGGAGCTTGTAGCAAGGGCATCTAGGTTACTTCGCATAACTACTTGACCATACATCGAAAGAACAAATCACACTCACTGCCATTCAGTGGATTCTGATGCATAGCCACCCTACAAGACAGGGTATAACTGTTCCTATTGGTTTCTGAAACTTCAACTCTTTCTTGAGTAGAAAGTTTCATCTCTCTCCATGGAAATGCACACAAAACTCCTTAATTCTTTATGTAATTCCCAGGGAACTGCTAAAACCTCAAGTAAGGTCACTGAGCAGTCACAAAAGGAACTCAGGTGGCATAGTGGTTCCATTTTGGGTTGTTAATCACAAGGTTAGCAGTTCCAAACTACCAGCCTCTCCATGAGTATAAGAGGAGGCTTTCAATGCCGGTCTAGACTTACAACCTTGGAACCAGTAAGAATGGTTCTACCTTGGTTTATTGGATCACTAAAAGTTGGAATTTACATGATTGCAATGATTTTTGAGAAGTTATAAGAATCCTTGCTGTAAATGCATCCTTGCTGTAAAAGCATCTTTTATAAGGAGGACATTTATCATCTGAAAGAGAGCTGAGGTATGGACTTCATCGTTTCCACAATTTAATTTGCAACATCATCTTATCTGCCATGCTTCTGTTGGTGTCTACTGTGCTCCCTTCAAGTTTTGTTTTACAATTTGTGGTTCCTCGATGTACTGCTAGCTTCCTTGGTTAATTTAATTTTTGTAACTGTCATTTCCTCTGTAAACTAGCTCCAACAAGTCAAACTAAGAAACACAAAATTGTGGATGTAAAGCTATGAGATAAAATATAAGATATCCAGTTAAATATGAGTTTCAAATAAACAACAGCCATGTGAAAAATAAAAGTTTAGGACATGGCCTTTCACACACACACACACAAAAGAAAACCCAAGCAACCCTCTCTTATCTAAAATTAAAATTTAATAGAATCTCCATCATTTTCTTTTCTTTTTATTACCCCCCTTCCATTTTACTTTCTAAATACTACTTTCTAGATATTACTTTCTAGATACTAGGAAAAATAGCTCATGGGAAAAGAAAAGTTATATAGCTAAGGATATGAAAAAGCTATGCCGTGGCCAAAGGATATCAAGGTCATTGAAATTGCTAGGAGGATCTAGAGAAAGAATATACACACACAAAACACAAAAATGAACCCAAACAAATTCATTATTATTGAGTCAATTCTGAGTCAGAGTGACTGTGTAGAAGAAGGTAGAACTGCCATTTGGGGGCTTTTGGGAATCTAAATCTTTACAGGAGCAGAGAGCCTCCCTCTCCCTTTCTTCCATGGAGCCGCTGCAATGGTTTTGAACTGCAAATCTTACAGGTATTAGACCAATGTGTAAACCACGGCCCTAGCAGAGTTCATAAAGGAAGAGGGAAAACATTGCTTTAGTCCCAAACAAAGGCAAAAGGATATGAAGTAAAATGCAAAATGTGCAGTAACTTTTTTATGCGCAGTAATTTTTAGAACACAGTAAGACTACAAAATTTGGGTGTAGCTCCCCAAATGTTAAATATCATCTTGCTATCAAAAGCACTTTGGTGAAATAGTCTAAAAAATATTATTTAATTAAAGAAAGACAGCGTTGAAACAGGTTCTCTGAAAAAAGTCTAGGTACAAGGGGAAAAGATATATAAGTCCTTTTACTCAAGATATTTGCAGTTAAGCTTTGTAAATAGTATGTAAATAAAGCATACTAAGAGCTCGCTTTCGCAGCACATATACTAAAATAGGAATGATACAGAGAAGATTAGCATTAGCATGGCCCCTGCACAAGGATGACATGCAAGTATAACATACTAAGTTAAGTGATTATTAATTTAATATAATAAAATAAATTTTAAAGTAAATTCATTTTGAACTAACCAAATATATTTTCACTTCCTAAATGTTCAAAAATGTTAGTGGAAAGAAAGGGTCATGAATGGATTACAATCTTTTACAGTACCCAAAAGAGTGGAATAGATTTAGAAAGTATGCCTCAAGTCATGCAATTGTCATTTTTGACGACTATGTAAAATTTCTCTGAGTTTTCACACTTATGAGAAGCTGTAAGTACTACAAAACAAGAAAGTGGATTGGATGATATACAAGGCTAAGTCAATAATTATTGCTTACAAGATTCCAGTTCATACATGCATCGGTTTCTTCTAAATAAAATGTGTTTAAACAATTCTCTATACTCATTGAATAACTGTAACATATACTCTCAGTAATATACTTGTCTTTGTCTTAAAACTTAAAGAATCCTCCTACTCCCACCGCCGGAGAGCAGTGATGCCCCCCCCCCCAAAAAAAAAAAAACTTAAAGAACAGTTTTGTGCTGTGGGGGTAGGAATAATATATAACATATATATATATGTGTGTGTGTGTTTAGATTGATGATAGATAGATAGAAAAATAGATGATATTAATGATAGGTAGATAGATATACTAACAGCAAGTTTTAAACGAAGCTGAACTAAGCCACTTCCTAAATCATTGAACTTTTGCAAAAAGTTTATGAGAATGCTACCCAACACAAAACAGCAGTTTTTTTTTTAATGTATTTTATTTTTTTAAAAAACACAGCAGTTTTTAGATGGGTGAGTTTGTTTGCTTTTAAAGGAAGATCAGAAATATTTCAAAAATGAACTAAAAGATGGAAGATCACTAGTCTTGGTGAATGAAGAAACTGTACCCAGGAAATGGTGAAAGGAGGCTATAAAGTTATCATTGTTATCACAGCTACTGAAGTTAGGCTAGCATCATGGCCAGGTGTTTTTTGTTGACCTTAGCAAGCTTTCAATCTGATGGGTGACAAAGAATGTTGCACAGTGATCATCAAGTTGAAGGAGATTGGGGAAAATATCTTATGATTTTTTTTTCATATGTTTAGTCTTGGATCTATTAATACAATTCAGAGAACAAGGTTCAGGAAAAACAGTAGTTTCTGATGAGATCTACTGGGACAGTTCAATTTAAAAGAGAGGTGTCTGTTCAAAAGGTGATTGTGACTATTTTATAGAATATCCAAAAGGCTAAACTTCATAGATTTTATCATAGGACATAAGAAGATCATAGAAATGTAGCATGATGAAATTTTAAGAAAAATTTTAAAATGCATCCGTGCAAAAATGGTAGAAAAATTTTGCTTAGGGATTTTTTCCCATTATGACAATGCATTTGCTTCTTAGCAGGGAACAAGAGAATATTACAAGAATTGTCAGGAAACCTTACCTCTGTCCACCAGACAGCTCTGATCTTGAGCCTACAGATTTCTTTTTGTTCTACAAAATTATAAAACATTTAAAAGGAACATGATTTTTTTCCTTAGAGGCTGCTAAAATTATCATTTTGATGTAATATAACTTGAAGAGTGCAGAATTCATCAAGGAAGGGTTAGAGAGATGGAAGCACACCTTCAGAAGTATATAGACCTAGATCAAGGGTATCTAGAGAGAAAGAAGAAATAGCTTAACATTGATAGGTTGGTGTAATATTTGATGGTTTTATAACAGTACATTCTAACTTATTTTTGTGTTTATGTTATTTGAATAAATTTGATAAGATGTCCTAAGCTAGATCCGTGTATGTTTGAGCTTTGCATTAAAAATTATTTTAGATATGGGGAAAATACAATTTTTGGTGGGGGATGGTAGCTATGATCCATTCCTAAGCTAGTATCTTTGTTAGGAGAAGGAATGCTATAGTATTTTTTGTTTGTTTGTTTTAGTTTTTAAGAAAAAATCATACAGTTTTCAAGACACCAAATTACTTTTCTTGTTGTTAAGGGTGATTGAATGGTTCCTACCCATAGCAATCCTGTACATAGTAGAACAAACAAGATCCAGCCCTGGGCCAAACTCACAATTGTTCCTATGTTTGATTCCCTTTTTGCAGTGACTGTCTCCATCCATTTGTTGTGAGCCTTCCTTTTTTGGGTGTTCTCTTGCTATTTTACCAAGCATAGTGTCCTTCTCCAGGGTCTGGTCTCTCATGACAATATGTCCAAAGTATTTAAGACAAAGTCTTACCACTTTTTCCTCTAAGGAAAATACTGGCCCTACTTCAAAGACAGAGACGTCTGTCTGTCTTTGTGCCAGAACCACAATGCAAATGCATTGATTCTAATTTTGTCTTCCTTATTCAATGTCCCACTTTCATATGCA
>PVJH01043211.1:0-13773 GCA_004026705.1 Nesogale talazaci | reverse complement strand
ACACTCATGAGCCAAGAGAGATACTAGAGATAATAAGAAATGTCATTGTACTTGGTTCTTTTAAACGTGCATTCCATAATGCTCACATTCCCAACATGGTCGCTGAAGACAAGATAGGTGCATAAGCAAATGTGAAGAAAGCTTGTGGTGCATCCAGGGTCTTAAAGGCTCAAAGAAAAACAAGCAGCCATCTAGCTGAGAAGCAACAAAGCACGCATGGAAGAAGCACAGCAGCCTGTGTGATCATGAGATGTCGATGTGATCAGGTATCAGGCATCAGAGAACAAACAAATTTTATCATTGTGAATGAGAGGGAAAGCGGAGTGGGGACCCAGAGCCCATCTGTAGGCAACTGAGCTTCCCCTTACAGAAGGGTCATGGGGAGAACACGAGCCAATCAGGGTGCAATGTAGCAACAATGAAACATACAAATTTCCTCTAGTCCTGAAATGGTTCCTCGCCCTGCCCCCGCGCTATCATGATCCCAATTCTACCTTACAAATCCAGCTAGACCAGATAATGTACACTGATACAGATAGGAACTGGAAACACTGGGAATCGAGGACAGATGAACCCTTTCAGGACCAGTGGGGAAAGTGGCAATACCGGGAGGGTGGAGGTGGTAAGATGGAGTAGAAAGGGGGAATCAATTACAAGGATCTAAATAAACTCCCTCCTTGGGGAACAGACAACAGAAAAGTGGGTGAAGGGAGAGTTGGACATGACAAAAAATATATAAGCTATCAAGGGTTTGTGGGGGGAGGGGGGAAATGAGCTGATACTCAGGGTTCAAGTAGAGTGTTTTGAGAATGATGAGGGCAACAGATGTGCCATACATAATGCATGTATGGATTGTGATGAGAGCTGTACAAGCACCCAATAGAATGATTTTCTAAAAATCAATGAAATTGATAAGAAAAAACAAAAAATTTTAATTTCGTTCTAAGAGATGACAACTCTAATATACACACTCAGTTCTGAGACTATGATCAGTTACCCTGCCAACCCTAACTGAATAGAAGGCCTTTTTTGTTAAGGCATTTACTAAGTTGCCAACTCTGTAGAGACCCATTGAAGGCTTGAAAGAGAAATCCAGGGCTGAGTCCCGGTGGCTGGTGTAAGTGGTTGAGTGCGGGACTGCGGCCCGCGGGGTTGATGGTTCAAATTCAGCGGCGGCTCTCAGGAGCAGCACTGGGTAGTGCCCATGACCACCAGTGGCAGTGAGTTCCCCCCCTACCCCCCCAAAAAAAGAAAAATATACATAAAATTAATGCTCCAGGCTGAGCCCTGGTGGGCGTAGTGGTTGTGCATGGGACTGCGGCCCACTGAGACGGAGGTTCAATTCCAGCAGTGGGGCTGGGCCTCCTACTCCCACCGCCGGAGAGCAATGATGCCCCCCCCCAAAAAAAAAAAAAAGAAATCAAATGATGAAGTACATTGGCTACATCCGCAGCACCAAAACTCTTTAAAGTGTTGAAAAGCAAGAATGTTACTTTGAGGATTAAGGTACACCTGACCCAAGCCATGAGTCATAGGCCTGTGAAAGTTGGACATTGAGACATTGCGTAAGGAAGACCAGTGCTTTTGAATGCTGGTGCTGGCAAAGAATACTGACAGTACACGGACTGCCAGGGAACCAACCAATCTGTCTGGAGAGACGTACAGCTAAATTGCTCCTTAGAAGCAAGAAGAGCAAGACCTCATTTCACGGACATTGAACATAGTGTCCGGAAAGAGTAGTCCCAAGAAAAGGCCATCATATTTGGCAGGGGGGCCAGTGAAAAAGAGGTAGCCCCTCGATAAGATGTTGACAGTGGCTGCAACCGTGGGCCCCAATGAAGAACTATGAAAACGAAACAGGACCAGGCGGTGCTTCCCTCTGATGGACACAAGGTCATTGTGAATCGGAACCAAACTACACTGTGATGGCCCCTAACTACAAAAATGAGCATACCATGCATGCACTTGAGCCAAGGATCCATGTGCTATCTGAATTATATGCTAGCAAAACCATTTAATCGTCTTTTAAAAGGATAATAAAGTGAGGGACGGTTGATCAGAGCTAGAGCTAGATTAGGCCCACCGTTTGTTTGCTGCACTTTCTGCCTGTGTGCTTACAACCCAGGTCTCAGAAGGTGTTTCAGATCTAGACTACTAGATGTATCAGTTTAAGAAACTAAAGCCCAGCTGAGCGTTGGTGGTACAGTGGTTGGTGGTGTGCGGGGCTGTGGCCCACAGGGTTGATGGTTCAAATCCAGCAGCAGCTCTCCAGAAGCAAGGCTTGGCTTCCTACTCCCACCAGGGAGCAGTGATAGAGGAGAGAAAGAAAGAAACTAAAGCCCTCAGGAGATGATTAGCCTCTTTGATTATATGAATAGACGCATATCCTAGATTATACTGAGACTATCTTCACCAGAAGGCTTTGAGAATCACATCTTCAGCATGGGGGGCTCTGGACAACATTGGGCATAAACTTACATTTCTTATGTTGACTGGCCTTGTGTGTAGTACACCAACTAGGGTATTCCCTTCATCACATGACTTAACTGGAAACAACCAAGTGGGATAGTGTTTGTTCTTTTGACATCAGCCATCTGGCAGTTAACCTCTAGAAACCACACTTGCAGAATCACACCCCATGATCATGTGTCTCTGCTACCACTTCCTCTAAGAATAAACAAAATTGCCTACTTTTGATGTGAGTCTATTTGTACACTTATTCTAGCAATAAATTAAACAAGCAATAGCCCACTTTTTAGAAGTATTAAAGGCAGTATTTAGATCTTATATCTTATTGTGTTGATCTGTTGTGAGTCAGCTTTAAACAAAAGGCTTGATACCCTGCCCCCCTCCCCCCCCAAAAAAAGAGTCCAAATGACCTGACCCTGGGGAAAGCAGCATGGTGATGCTGCTTCCAACTAGATTTAGTCACTTCCAACTAGTTTTAGTCACTTCCAAGTAGTGTTAGTGTCTTTTTTTTTTGGTTGTTTGTTTAGGGGGCACCACTGCCCTGTGGTGAGAGTGGAAGGTCCAGCCTTGCTCCTGGAGAGCTGCTACTGGATTTGAACTGCCAAACCAGTGGGCTGCAGTCTCACACTCAGCCACTGCGCCTTACATTACTGTGATACCCTAGCCAGAGACCTCTGGTACTGCAGGAGAGACTTGTTCTTGATTATGAAGGCTCAACCAACTTCAAAAGTCCCTAATCTTACTGTAGGTCACATAGCGCCTTTTAATCACACGTCTTCTTGAATTTTTTTTAACGCATCACTGCCCTCAGGTGGTGGGAGTAGGAGGCCCAGCCTTTGCTCCTGGGAACCAGAATTGAACCTCCATCCCAGTGGGCCACAGTCCCTGCGTACAACCACTACGCCACCGGGGCTCAGCCCTTGAATTTTCTTTTTGGGGTGGCATCACTGCTCTCTGGCGGTGGGAGTAGGAGGCCCAGCCCCACTGCTGGAATTGAACCTCCGTCCCAGTGGGCTGCAGTCACGAGCACAACCACTATGCCACCGGGAATTTTTTTTTTCTTCTTGAAATTTTTATCAAATAGTAAAAGCAAGATGAAACTTACTTTCTCTTTTGAGCATACAAAATTAATTTACTCTGCCACTGAGAGTCAATAAGAGCAGTGTGAGAGTAAAATCTTTGTACCAAGGTTTCAAGTAGCCCATCTT
Organism: Nesogale talazaci; assembly: GCA_004026705.1. Lineage (NCBI taxonomy): Eukaryota > Metazoa > Chordata > Mammalia > Afrosoricida > Tenrecidae > Nesogale > Nesogale talazaci. The sequence continues at coordinate 10,096 of PVJH01043211.1, read as the reverse complement.
AAGGGGATCAAATCTAGCCATGTGGGGCAGTGCTGGATCAGGCAGTGTTTGACTCGGTTGCACACCGGGCCACTCTAGTTGGGTGAAGGGAAACATCATAAAATGATTAAACAACCCCAGTGGCATAGTGATTGTCCCAGTGGCATAGTGGTTGTGCGCAGGACTGCGGCCTACTGGGACGGAGGTTCAATTCCCGCTCACAGGAGCAAAGGCTGGGCCTCCTACTCCCACCACCAGGGCAGTGATGCCTAAAAAAATAAATAAAAAATGATTAAAAAGCAAGAGTATACAGTTTCCATTTTATTGGGGGCTCATACAACTCATCACAATCCATATACACATCCATGTGTCAAGCGCCTTTGTGCATTTGTTGCCCTTGTCATTTTCAAAATATTGTCTTTCTACTTGAGCCCTTGGTATCAGAGCCTCATTTTTCCCCTCCCTTCTTCATGAACCCTTGATAATTTATAAATTATTTTTTTCATGTCTTACACTGACCGATGTTTCCCTTCACCCAATTTTGTGTTGTCTTCCCTGGGGGGAGGGGGGTTTATGTACATCATTGTGATCAGTTTCCCCTCTCCCCCACCCCACCTTTCTTTCCTGGTATCACTACTCTCAATATTTATCATAAAGGACTTATCTGTCCTGAAGTTCCTGTGTTTCCAGCTCTTATCTGTACCCAGCTCTTATCTGTTTCCAGCTCTTAACATGTACATGCTTTGGTGTAGCTGTATTTGTAAGGCAGAATTGGGGTCATGATAGTTGGGGAGAGGGGGTAGCATTAAAGAACTAGAGGAAAATCGTATGCTTCATTGGTGCTATACTGCACCCTGACTGGCTTGTCTCTTCCTTGTGACTCTTCTGAAGGGAGATACTCAATTGTCTACAGATGGGCTTTGGGTCTCCACTCCACCCTCCCCTTATTCATATCAATATGATTTTTTGTTCTGGGTCTTCGATGCCTGATAACTGATCCCATTGACACCTCAAGATCACACAGGCTGGTGTGCTTCTTCTATGTGGGCTTTGCTGCTTCTCAGCTAGATGGCCACTTGCTTACCTTTAAGTCTTTAAGACCCCAGGTCTTGTCATGTCTTTTGATACCCGTGCACCATCAGCTTCTTCACCACATTTACTTATGCACCCATTTTGTCTTCAGTGGTCGTGTCAGGACGGTGAGCGTCTCAGAATGTCAGGTTATGAGAACAAAGTATTCTTGTGCTGAGGGAGTCCTTGAGTAGAGGCCCACTGTCTGTCTGCTACCTCAATACTAAACCTGTAAATATATGTACACAGATCTGTTTTGCTAACATTATATGTAAATATATTTACAAATGTACATACCTGCATTTAGACCTCTATAAATGCCCTTTGCTTCCTAGTTCTTTCCTCTCTTTTCTTTTCTTTTCCTCTTGTCTCATGGCCATATTCGACCTTCATTTAGGTTTCAGCAATTCCTCTCGGTTACATTGTGCTTGATCAAGCCCTACCAGGCATTCTATGCCCTCCTTGCCATCGATTTCAGATCACTTGTGCCCTTGTCCCTTTGTTTGTGGACTCCCGCTCCCCCCCCCCTCCCTCCCGTGTCCCCCGGATCATCAGTCTTGTTGTTTTCTCCTCTGGATTGTTTATCACACCTATCTTATCTAGATAGACATGCAGAGGCAATAATAAGCACAAAACCAAAACAGAGCAAAACAACCAAAGAAAAGAAAACAAGGACAAAAAGTGAAACGCCCATAAATAGTTCAAAGTTTCTTTGTTGATCTTTAGGAGTGTTTTTCCTTCAAGTATGATGGGCTGCCACGCTCGGACCCCAAAGTCTATTTTTGGTATTCCCCAGGGGCTTCATTGCTTTGCTCTTCTTGCTGTTCTGTTGCACACCTGTAGTGTTTCGCCCAGGTGTGATGGGGTCAGAGTGGACACTTCCCTGGCGGTGTCCCGGGTAGCACTATGGATCAGTGAGGGAACATGGTGTCTTCAGGTGGGGCTGGCCCTATCTTCCTCTCTGTGCCTTGAGTGCTCCGAGCAGGAATTTTGTCCCAGGAGCTTAGTAAGCTAGGATGTGCTCCACTCTCTCTCCTTCCCTCTTCGTTTGCTCCTGTGTGCTCTGATCAGACGTGCCCCTCCCTGAGCTGTAGCTTCAATGCTGCCCTCAAGTGAACTCTATACTGTTTTTGCAACTTCTCTGTAAATCTAAAATGTTTCTAAAATTTTAAATTGTTTTTTAAAACACATACAAGTGATGAGTTGTATGAGCCCCCAATAAGATGATTAAAAAAAAAAAAAAAACCTTACAACTATAGAGATCTAAAATACAATTTATGTGAAAAAATCAGGTAAATTTTAATCACCATAATTTAGAAATTATGGGCTGAGCCCTGATGGCGTAGTGGTTGAGTGCGGGACTGCAGCCCATTGGGTTGGCGGTTCAAATCCAGCAGCAGCTCTCCAGGAGCAAGGCTGGGTCTCCTACTCCCACCAGTGTGCAGTGAGGCCCACAAAAAAAAAACATAATTTAGAAATTTTAATGGAATTGCTTAACAGCCAATATGATCTTCCAGGCAAATCTGATGGAAAATCACTTTTTTTTTCTGGGCCTCACTGCCCTCTGGTGGTCGTGGGCGCTACCCAGTGCCGCTCCTGAGAGCCACCGCTGGATTTGAACCACCAAGCCCACGGGCCGCAGTCCTGCACTCAACCACTTACGCCACCCGGAAAGTCACAATGTAAATTGACTTTTGACTGACTGCTGATAGGGAGGCCTGGTGGCATAGTGAATTACGCTTTGGGCTAACTGTACTGTCAGCAGTTTGAAACCACCAGTAAAAAAAAAAAAAATGAAAACACCAGTCACTCCCCAGGAGAAAGACGAGGTTATCTACTCCCCAAGAGAGTTATGGACAGCACTGAATTATACATATAGAAGTTATTGAACTGGTGAATGTTTATTGTGTATATTTTTGCCAAGATTGAAAAATATGAATAAGCGAGTATGGGGGAAAAGAAAATGTTCTAAAATTGGTTGTGGTAAAGATTGTACAACTCTTGATATTATTGAACTGTTGAATTGTATGATATGTGAAGTGCCAATAAAACTTTGTTTAAAAAGTTATAGTCGGCTGAGCCTGGTGGCGTAGTGGTTGTGCGCGGAACTGCAGCCCACTAGGATGGAGGTTCAATTCCAGCTCCACAGGGGCAAAGGATGGGCCTCTTACTCCCACCACCAGGGCAGTGATGCCCTAAAACAAACAAACAAACAAACAACCCCCCCCCCAAAAAAAAAAAGTTATAGTCTTAGAAACCCATAGGGGCAGTGCCACTCTTGTCCTATGGAGTCACTATGAGTGGCATCAACTTAATGGCCAGGAGTTTGTTTCTAGTTTTTTTTGTTTTGTTTTGTTTCTAGTTTTGGTATTGACTACTTATAATGGCCAGGTACTGGATTAAAGACGTCATATCTATAAATTCATTTCATCCTCACCAACAATCTTGAGAATTTCTATTATTCCCATTAGACAATGACCCACTATCATGGAGCCAATTCTTTTCTTTTTTTTTTTTTTCTTTTTCAGGCTCAATTCACTTTATTTTCTATATAAAATCACCTATGTGGTAGCCACAGCTGGAGTCTGAGTCCTCTGCACGGAGTCTGTGCTGTGGGTCTTCACAAGATAGCCAGTGAATTCCTGGTCGGGAGACGTGATGGACACTATCTCTTTGCAGAGATCAGGGCTCAAATAGCTGTCCGTCCTGGAGAGGGCATCAAAGGTGACTTTGGCCAAGTTGCCCAGGATGGCTGTGCAGCCCCTAGCCAAGGTGCAGCAGTTATCAATTCCTGCCACCATCAGCAGCTTCTTGGGCACAGGGACTGAGACAATGCCAGTGGCCCGGGGGGCAAGGATGAGACACACCAGCACAGACCCACATTGGCCGGTCACCTTGCAGAGGACGGTGGGGGCTTGCTGATCTTGTTCACCCAGGAGCCTTGCCACACGGGGATAATGGACAGCTTGGCCAGGATGATGGCCCCGCGGATGGCCACTCCTTGTCTTTGGCTTTGCCTCCACGAGCTCCAAGGCCTCGTCCATGGCCCTGACCACGTCCTCACAAGCCGCTGCAGAAGCCGCCATGAGCTCCCACTCCAGCCCGGGGCCTGCCTGCAGGGCCTCCAGCTGCTGCACTGGCGTCATCCGCCACTGCCACTGGGTGTTTTCTCGGAGAAGTCATGGAGTCAGTCCTGACTCATGGTGACACTATGTAACCCAGGTAGAACATAATTTTGGAGAGGCTACTTAAAAAGCTGTAGACTATCTGGAAAGAATACCATGGGAAGAATCTAGACACCATCTGGCCCGAGATTAAGAAACATTTGTAGAAATTATAAAATAGCTCTATGGGACTGAAAACTTCCTGTCATCCAGTTAAGTAGACTCAGAGACACTACAAGAGAGAGTAACATTGCACCTTTCAGTTTCTGAGACTTTGTCCTTAGAACAGACAGCTTTTTATTTCACCCACAAAGTGACTACTGGTGGATTTGAACTACTGACCTTGTGGCCAGGCAGCAAGTGGAATGCCCTGTGCCACATGAGGCACCGGTGCAATCAGTAATTTCAAGTAGACCTGTCTCTCGTGTAGAAGAGAGAACACTGATTTCACTGGAGAATAACCCAGTGACAGTAATTGGATGTTACCGGAATGCAAATTTAGACAGACATTTTAAAACTCCATCTAGTAATGGATGACTTAAGAATAAAGTAAACTTTCCATACTTAAGCTCAGTCCATCATTTGTATAAAATGGGTGAAACAACAGCTGTTCTCTGCCAAGCTTGATGGAGCTGACATTCACACCAAGGTTATCAGGGACTCAGTGAGAATCTTCAACGTGGAGTTCATTAAAAGCCTTTAAAGTTATCTCAGTACTCCCACCACTAGGGGCAATGATGCCTCCCCCCCACCCCCCAAAAAAAACAATAAAGTTATCTCAGATTTTGTGATACTATGTTACTGTTATGAGACTAAAAAGTGTCTTAGAAAACATTTTTTTTTAATTTTTTTTTTAAAAAACATTTTCATACTCCCCCAGTAATCCTGCTTATCTCTGAAGTCACAGTATTTTTAATGCCTTCTCTGGCCAATCTAAAGCTTCCTTCTCCATCCTGGCCCTTCTTCTTTTCCTTCATGACATCATCCTGGCTTGTAGCTTAGAATTATTCATTTATATTTAATATCTCCTTCACAAAACTCAGTGGGAAAACGGTGTCCACCATTTTGTTTACAACTCATTTCTGGTACGTAATGCCTGGCACAGAGTAGGCAGAGCCCCCCCCCCTTTTTTTTTTTTTGAGCAAATTAGGACTTCTCTGTCCTATAAAATGTCACTCATTTACTTTTGATGGGAGTAGAAGTCTCATTTTCCACCCTGGAGTAGCTGGTGGTTTTGAACTACGGACCTTGGGGTTACCAGTGTAATGCATAACCCACTAAGCCACCAGAACTTCCATTTACTTTTATTTTTTAAAAATCTCTCATCAGTTTAATAGTTGTGTTAATTTCTTTTAGAAGAATACCCAACTAACCCTCCAAAGTTGGAGATTTAGAGTCCCAAATGTCCCACTCCTACAAGATAATATAGTCTGGTTTCCTTTCCCGATCCCTCCCTTGACTATATTCCTTCATGTCTCTGGGTTCTGCGTGCGGTGGAGGGGGGGGGATGTTGCGCACCCACGCAGTTCAATCCAGTCCAAAGGTTAGACAGCAGTAAGCCAGATGCTGGGGGTCAGAGGATGGGCTCAGCCCCTGCTTCTTAGTGGGCTCATTTTTTATGCAGCAGGAACCCTGTTCATAAGGACTCACAGGTGTCCTCTCTATCTTTCGACTTGAACAGATCCATGCAGGGGTGTTCATGGTGCAATCGAATTTCACCCAAATATAGTTACCTATTCGCCACCCTCCAATGTATCTATCTGTGCATGTGACCCGGGCTTCTGGTCCTTTCCAGCAGGCATTTGGCCTCCCACTAATCTGGATCAGCCAGCCTTTCCCCAGCCCACTCCAGTTTTCTGCTTTTCCTCTCAGCTGTGGTGTCCACTGTAACAGGAACTAAGATAACCCTTCAACAAAGTGTGGCCCACTGATTCACACCCTCAAAACTCATTCCACTCGTTAGTGCTCCAAAATGGGACCACAGCCATGGACTAAATCCAGAATTATGTAACACACAAAGGACAATGGCTGGAGGAACCATAGTAATGTAATATAATGGATTAAAGCCACAGCCTGAGGAAAGTGGTTTTAAATCTTAGCATGTTCCTCCTTTCATGACTATAGGCCATGAGCATGTGCTTCAAGCATGTTCAATTTTTTCTTTTTTTTAGGCATCACTGCCCTGAGGTGGTGGGAGTAGGAGGCCCAGCCTTTGCTCCTGGGAGCTGGAATTGAACCTCCATCCCAGTGGGCCGCAGTCTCACGCACAACCACTACGCCACCAGGGCTCAGCCCGCTTCAAGCATATTCAAACACACCCAACACCCTTTCTTCATTTGTTCCTGCTTATAAATCTTTTAAGTATTAAAAATGTTATATAATAGTATTCATCTGGGCTGAGCCCCGGTGGCGTAGTGGTTGTGCGCGGGACTGCGGCCCACTGGGATGGAGGTTCAATTCCAGTAGTGGGGCTGGGCCTCCTCCTCCCACCACTGGAGAGCAGTGATGCCCGCCACTGCCCACCGCGCCCCCCCCCCCCGAAAAAAAAAAAGTATTCATCTGATTACCGAGTTAGCCACTTTAAAATAATTTGGCAGTTTCTTTCATTCAACCACTCCTAGTTATTCAAACAAGCAAAAACAAAACCACCACACACAAATCTACATGACCTTTTCAGCATTTTATTAGTTATTCCCAAACTGGAAATCACTGCATGTCCCTCCACTGGAAATGGATGTAAAGTTATCAACTAGAGAGGAACTATTATTAAATAAACATGAATTTCGAGATGCATAATGCTAAGTGACAGAAGCGAGACTCAAAGGCCTTAGGAAGGGGGAAACCTTCAAAAACCTTGTGGAAAATGTCCATTATTGCTATTTGTTTTCAAATTCATTTCCCATGAACTTTGTGAAACTCCTGGATATACTGTTAAGAGTCTAGATATGTAACATTCTGGCAAAATCAGAATTATAGGAGCACAAAACCAGTAAGAGTTTCCAAGAGTTAAGGGATGAGGTTGATTAAAAGAAACACAATATTGGGGCATGATGAACTATACTCTGTATCTTGTTTGTGTACTGTATACATTTGTCAAAACTATGAAAGGGTTGGGCTGAGCCCCGGTGGTGTAAGTGGTTGAGTGCTGGACTGCAGCCCACGGGCTTGGCGGTTCAAATCCAGCAGCTGCTCTCAGGAATAGCGCTGGGTAGCTTCCACAACCACCAGAGGACAGTGATTTCCACGCCCCCCCCCCCCCAAAAAAAAAAAAAAAACTAAAAAGGTCAATGTATTTAACACAAACACCTTAGGATTAAAAAATAGGAGTGATTAATCTCTTTCTTGCAATAAGTTTTCTAATATCCTTTGCTGACTTAAAGGTGTCTTGGTGGCAGAGTCGGGTAATCATTGAACAGCTAACCCTAAGATTAGTGGTCCAAACCTATCAGATGTTCTGGAGAAAGATGAGGCTGCTACCCGTCAAGATTGACCAAGCCTAGGGCTATGTGTCACTGGGCAGGATCACCTCCCAGCAGTGGGCTGCAAGCAGGGGTGAGCAGCTGGATCATGTAACCATGTACATAACCCTGTAACTCTAGAATATTACACATTAATTTTACACTAATAGCCTTGTCATAGGGATGTCTCTCCCATTGAGGCAAACTGAAAGCACTAAAAGCTGTTTCAATTATTTCATCAGAATATGGACAATCCCAGAGACCAGCAAATAATGGACGGCAGGTTAAGAATTTATGGGTGTGATCTTGGAAAATAGCAAAAAATGTGAAAAGCAAAACCAGATGTCAGCAAGGAAAATCTTTCAGGAAGGTGAGGGGTTCTTTTACAACCACCTAACAAGTTATTACTGAAGTTACAGGAAGTTTTGCATTTTTAGTAACATGATTAACCAAGTACTGAATGACAACTGAGGTATTCTAGTACCTTTTTAAGTCAATTTAAAAATATTTTGCTTTTAACCAATTCAAACAGTACAACCCATGATCTAAAAAACTAAGAGCAGCGGGGGGGAAAAAAGCCCTTTTTGAGATCAGTTGTTGCTTTTGATTCCCAGTAGGTGGCGCTCAAACTAGACCAATTGTCTTCTAAACATGCACATCGGAGTGACTGACATGAAACTATCATAGATTGACTGGGCTATTTCCTACTTAGTCACTGCCATTTACTCATTCCAACTCACAGTGACCCTATTAACTTCTACTAGTGGCATCTTTTTTTCTTAAAAGAAATTTGGGGGTGAAATGAGATAGTCCAATCAAGTCCTAAAACTGTCAGGTGGATAATGAATCTAGGGAAAGCTCACCTTTCTCAATAACCCTGAACCATTAACTTTGTAGTTCCTATTACTTCCCCCATGGGTGTTTCAAATACCCAAACCCTTACTGCCACAGAGGTGGGCACAGAAACCCATGTGCCCAGGCTGTACAGCCACCAGTTTTACATGAACAATCCCAACACTAGAAGCACTACCAAACCAAAACCAGACTACCATCCGGTCACTCGGCCCAGTGACTGTAACAGGGCAGTCTCACCTCTCGGCAGCTAACAAGGTACTCGGCTGAAAGCAGGTGATTTCTCCTCCAGTTGTCTCAAAAGCCCAGAAGCTATTATGCTGTCCTAGTCCCCAAGACTTGCTATCAGGCTGTACCTCACATTAACTGCCTTAAAGCCAATCGGATAATGCTCACAGGTTTTACATTTGGTAGCTGCCAATTTGTTGACACATAACCACAGACTTTCCCTCTGCCACAGGGCCTGGGGGCCCTTTTGGGAGAAAGTTCCCACCCAGACCTTCCTAACAACGTGGCTCTTCATTCAGTGAATAAGTTACAGGATTAAGGAACAGCTTCAAGATTTCTGGACTGGTGGCTTTAACTACTGACCTGGTCAGCTGCCTATAGCTTTAACCCACGTGGCTGCCAAGTCATTAAACTTAGGGCAAAATCCTCCTAAAACACCCACATTAAGACACATAAATGCATTTTAATATCCCAATCAGCCCTCTACAATTCATACACTTTCTGAAGTTTAGCTGTAGGTGTAAAAAACATAAAATGTGACTAGCAAAGTACTATCACCTAGACTCACTTCCACCTTCTGATAAACTGCCCAGTCCCGGCGCTTCTCCGCAGTGGCCCTGATTGGCTAAGAGCTCCCATGTTTGCTGGAGCCAGAGCAGAAAGCCAAGCCCCTCCCTTCATCCTGAGGGCTTTTAAACTGCCACTTTGTAGTTAGTCTAATGGGTAAGCACAAATCAACTGACTTTTTGCTTTTCCTTACATGCGATATAGAAATACTTCTGAAATACATTGTGCTTTGTGATTGGGACTTGTGACTTTCAAATCCCAGCATCTTTTTCTATTACCTGATACTCAATGCTCACATTATAACTGCTACATCCTTTGTATAAACTGGATGAAATTACAACACACAAAACTGAACAGCCCCTCAGACCACCCTTAAAAGTACTTTATAAGCATTACAGTATTACCTAAGTGTTGCAACCAACCTCACACTTCCCTATTTAAATTTAAAGAGTCCTTTTAAAAGACCCTTACACACCCTTCTCCCCTAAATGTATCACTGGTGAAGAGTCTGTTTCAGTTAATCTCGCAAGTTTCAGTAATGTCAGAATTAGAGTCAGTGTTGACCAAAACACAACAAATTTCTCATTAAACTTTGTTTTAATGGGTCTCAAAATTCTGTGACAAATTTTTGGTCAAGTTGTTTTCCATTTAAAAAGTACTGATTTTAAAAACTAATAACTTAAAACTGCCACACAAAAAAGAAACATATGGTCCACAAACATTCTTTTCCTTCTGAAAGTTTTACGATGCATTGTTATCATCAACCAGTCTTTTACT
>PVJH01043210.1:0-13763 GCA_004026705.1 Nesogale talazaci | reverse complement strand
CAGTTAAGATACAGGGTAGGAGCTATGAAATATGCAACCTTCCTCTAGTTCCCATGCTGCCTCCCACCCACTATCATGACCCCAATTCTACCACATAAATCCAGCTAGACCAGGAGATGTACAGTGAAGTTGGAAACATGGGAAACTTAGGATAGATGATCCATCAAGACTAGTGATGGGAGTGGTAATACCAGGAGGGATGGAGGAATGGAGAGGGAGAGCCAACTTCAGGGATCTACACGTAGCCTCCTCTCTGGGGCATGGACAACAGGGAAGTGAGTGTTGGGACACATTGTACAGTGTACAGGATGAAAAAATAATTTGTAAATTACTAAGGGTTCAAGGGGAAGGGGGGAGGAAGGGTCATATAGGCAGCAGATAAATGGGGGCCTGGAGGGAGGGAGAATGTTTGGAGAGTGATGATGGCAATGGGTGTGTAAAAGTGGCTTGCACACAACTGATGTTGTTAGGGATTGTGGTGGGAGTTGTAGGGGCCCCCCAATAAAATGATTAATTTTTTTAAGGGGTGGAAGGGAAAGGGGAGGGTTTTTTTTTAAGGAGCTTGTATCAAGGGCCCAAGTGGAAAATATTGGGAAATGTATGTGGAAATATGTGTGTAAATGTGCTTGATACAAATGATGTACTGAATGTTGTAGTAGCTGTAAGAGCCCACAATAAAATTTTAAAAAAGAAAAAAAAATACTGAAACCCAAAGGGAGAGTGAGCATGATAGTGGGACAAGAGGGAAGCAAATGGAAATAGAGGAAGGAACTGGGGATAATGGGCATTTATAGAGGTTCAAATACAGGTATGTATATAGGGGCATATATTTATAAGTGAGGATGGGGAAAGAGATTAATGTGCATACTTACAAGGTTAGTAGTAGGACAACAGATGGGCATTGGACCTCCACTCAAGAACCTCCTTGGTTCAAGAATACTTTGTTCTATTAAATTGGCATTCCAAGATGCTCACCTTTCCGACATGATCACTGAAGACAAATGTGTGCATAAGCAAAAGTGACGAAGAAAGCTGATGGTGCCCGGCTATCAAAAGATGGAGCATCTGGGCTCTTAAAGACTTGAAAGTAAACAAGCAGCCATCTAGCTCAGAAGCATCAAAGCCCACATGGAAGAAGCACACTAGCTTGTGGAATCATGAGGTGTCAAAGGGATGAGATATCAGGCTTCAAGAACTCAAAAGCACAACTCTGCATGCTCACTTTCCTGATTTGATCCCTGAGGACAAATGTGTGCATAAGCAAATGTGGTGAAGAAAGCTGATGGTACCCGGCTACCAGAAGATATAGTGTCTGGGGGTCTTAAAGGCTTGAGTAAACAAGTGGCCATTCAGCTCAGAAGCAATAAAGCCCACACGGAAGAAGCACATCAGCCTGTGTGATCATGAGGTGGTGAAGGGATCCGGTGTCAGGCATCAATGAGCTAAAATTATATTATTATTAATGAGGGGGAGTACAGATTGGGGACCCAAAGCCCATCAATAGGTGAGGTGACATCCTCTTGCAGAGGGGTTACAAGGAGGAGTTGAGCCAGTTAAGACAAAGGGTAGTAGCAATGAAATATGCAACCTTCCTCTAGTTCCCATGCTACCTCCCACCCACTATCATGACCCCAATTCTACCACATAAATCCAGCTAGACCAGGAGATGTACAGTGAAGTAGGAAACATGGGAAACTTAGACTGGATGATCCATCATCTATCAATGGTAATAGGAGTGGTAATACCAAGAGAGTGGAGGAATGGAGGAATAGAAAGGGAGAACCAACTTCAGGGATCTACACGTAGCCTCCTCTCTGGGACACGGACAACAGGGAAGCCAGTGTTGGGACACATTGTACAGTGCACATATGAAAAAATAACAATTTGTAAATTACGAAGGGTTCAAGGAGAAGGGGGGGAGGAAGTGTAATATAGGGAGCTCATACTGGGGGCCTGGAGGGAGGGAGGATGTTTTGAGAGTGATGATGGCAATGGGTGTGTAAATGTGGCCTGCATACAATTGATGTTGGTGTGGATTGTGATGGGAGTTATATGGGCCCCCAATAAAATGATTCATTAAAAAAGGGGGGGGAGGGAAAGAGGAGCTTTTTTTAAAAAAGAGGAGCTGTACCAAGGGCTCAAGTGGAAAATGTTTGGAAATGTATGTGGCAGCATGTGTACAAATGTGCTTGATACAAATGATGTACTGAATGTTATAGTAGCTGTAAGAGCCCCCAATAAAATTATTTTTAAAAAACCACCTCTTCTCAGTCAGGGTGCAAGCAGATAAACCTCAGAGTCCACCATCCGGCTGAAGGACACCTTCATCAGGGACAGGTGGAGAGCTGTAGGTCCACAGGGAGCCAGGCCCACGCTCCATAGGAAACCAGCAAGGGGGCTGTTCACCATCTGGCCCCACCCATGCTCAGAGTGGCATGGGCTCAGAGGTAGCATGCAGGTCAACCGGAGTTTTCTATATCCTCTATGTTGCATGTGAAGGGAATTCCAAAAGTTCATGGGAAAGCTCCATTAGCTTTTCATTCTGTTTCCCATGAACTTTTAGAAGCCCCCTCGTGCATTTCAATATCACTTTTCAAGAATTTCCTTATGGCTTCAAATTTGTTGGCATTTTGCACCTCTACTTGTGAATTTGATTAGGGTGTGAATTTTGGCATTCATGCTTTACTTGTCCCTACCGACTGGAGCTTCAGATTCCAGGGAGCAGCGCTGGTCCAGTGGGAGGTCAGAAGAGAAGAGTTGAAGGCACAGAGAACTTTCGTGGCACACTAGGAACCACACTGAGAGCCTTCAGGTGTGGCTTTCCACTTCTCTGTAGAGTGGCTGTCTCAGAAACTGACGGTGGCAGCCTCTTCCCCCACCCCCAACCCCAGTCTCTGTGGGTTGACATAGGACATCTCTGTGAGTTGAACTCAATGGCACACAGCAACTGAAACTGTGAGAACTACTTCTATTTGTTACTGCTACCCACTTGCATTTTTATGTCATGGGAGCACTAAGGACCTGACACAGTGAACTTTTTCATTTGCTACAATGTACATTTGCATTGACTGAACACAGAATATACAAAACGTAAGTGTTTGTTACTTTGGAAAAGTGAAACGTCATTGCATGTGTTTCGTGAGTCTGAAGGACTTTGTAGGTTGCTGTCGGACATATGGGCTAATATCGAACTTATGGACTTGATCTGGGCTGGAATGTTTTCTTAATGTACAATTACCCTTTCTACAAAACTCTCTCTTATATACACATGCATGCTTATGAATTTGTGTCTCTAGTCTGTCCAAACTGACTCAGTCACTAAGTGTCAGAACCGGCTCCACAACAGCAGCATCTACAGAATTCCTTATACATGTTGACTCAACCAACCAGCAAACATTAGTGTGTTTTTTTCACATGAGACACTGGTCATAAGCAATAGAAACCAACGCTGACTGATCTAAGAAAAGAAGGAGTTTATTATAAACATGTAAGAAGTTACTCCCCAAATTGAGTATAAACAACAACAGGGGGGGGTTTAAAGTGAGATCTATGGACCAAGGAGCTTCTGAAATCCTTTCAGAGAACCTGTGAAGAAAAACGACTGTCCTAATTAATTATGCTGTCACTAGCTGCCATTGAGTAGGTTTGTGGCATCCTGATGGACAAGAGAACAAAATGTTGCTCTGTCCCATGCCATCTTCCAAATCATTACTATGTCTGCATCAATTGTTGTGGCTTCAAAATTGTTGTTATGTCTGCATCTTAGCATGTCACTACTAATGACTATTGTGTCATTGAATATTTCCCTCATTTTCCTTGGCTCTGTACCCAATAAAATTTCCTGATGGCATCTCTAAAATAAGTCTATTGAAATCTCACCCAACGTCTATTCTGGCTGTGTTTCTGCTAGGTCTGATTTGTTCTTCTGGTAATTCATAGGCGAGTCAATATTCTTTGCCAGCGCCACGACCCAGCCACCTGTTGACTTGTGTATTGCTTGCTGTTAGAAGTTGTTTCAAACATTTCAGGGTCTCCCACAGCATTTGAGCACAAATTCTAAACTAGGACAAAAGAGAAAGAAAAATCTGACAATCTACTTCTGTAAACCAGCCAGCAAGAACCTTCATCAAAATGTCGTTTGCCTTTTTATAAATCAAGGCAGGGGCAACTTCATAACAATACACTCAGGGTAGTTTGTTTCTTAAGCCAGTTTTACTTTAAAATATCCTAGTTGGAGCCATGAATCTTGATGCTGTATAAAATTTTAATGTTTTGTGTGATAAAGCAGAGTATGTATAAATCACTTCTCTTTCATGATATACATGACATTTATCTTTTTTTTAAGTATGTGTGAAGTTCTTGGAGCCACTTTTTCATGTAACACCATTTTATTTAAAAGATTGAGTGACAAACTTCAGACCTGGTTTTTGGCATGGATTTTTTTTTCAAAAAATGAGTAAAATGAGACTGTCATTTCAAGGATAACAACCTATAGCATTATAGCCTGTGAGAAAATTTAAGCCTTCCAGTGAAAATTATGATTTTCAGCAAACTTATCAATTAGGATGCCTTCTATCATTGAATTTGACAGCGTCCCAACAACACACTATGACTTTACTGATGAGCTTAGTAGTGATATTTTAAATTGTGGAGTTTTTTTATATTGTGTAGTAAAATATGTCAAAATGTGGAAGATCTGCATAAATCAGCAAACCAATTTTTCCCAAAGAGCCAGCACACAATGTTACTGAATTGTGCCTGGGTAAAAGGATCCACTCAAAACACAAGACACATTAATGGATTTTGATATAGCAATTGGTACAATTTCAGATTCTGCGTTGCAACTAATCTTAAGAAGCTGCCATTTTCAAGCATTGGCACAGTATCAAAGATAATCTTCATAATTATCTTTAAATGCAATTAAAATTTGTCTCCCTCTTCTGGTTACCAGAAGCCCTGGTGGTGTGGTGGGCCACACACTGGGCTGCTAAACACAAGGTCAGTCTTTTGAACCCACAAACAGCTCTGTAGGTGAAAGATGAATTTGGCTGTTCCTATACATTTAAACTCTCT
Organism: Nesogale talazaci; assembly: GCA_004026705.1. Lineage (NCBI taxonomy): Eukaryota > Metazoa > Chordata > Mammalia > Afrosoricida > Tenrecidae > Nesogale > Nesogale talazaci. Next base: position 8,690 of record PVJH01043210.1, on the reverse strand, counting down.
AAAACCCAAAGGAGTAGTTCTATTCTGTCCTATTGATTCACTATGAGTTGGAATCAACTTGATGCATTGGTTTGAGTTTGGGTTTGGTTTGGGAGTTTTCTGATTACAAATCAATTTTTTTTTTGTGGGCATCACTGCCTCTGGTGGTCATCAGCGCTACCCAGTGCCACTCCTGAGAGCGGCCGCTGGATTTGAACCGCCAAGCCCGCGGGCTGCAGTCCCGCACTCAACCACTTACGCCACCGGGGCTCCGCCCGATTACAAATCAATTTTAAGCTGAATGTTCCTCATATACTTCAAGGAAAACAATAAATCACAAAAATAAAAGCAGATATGAGAATGCAACTTTTTTAAAATCATGGATTGATAACACCTTTTAAAAACTTTTTTCCTTCCTGTTTTGCAGTGTTATTGACATATAATTCACATCTCACACAATTAAATAGTTTAATCCTAATGAAAAGAACCATACAATCATTACCACAATCAATTTTAGAAACATTTTTCTTGCTTGATTTTAAAGATCATTCTGGCTGTACTTCTTCCAAAATAGATCTGTTTGTTCTATTGGCAGCTGTGGTACTATCAATATTCTTATTCAGCACCATAATTCAAATACATCCATGCTCCTTCAGTCTTCAATGAACAACTTTCACATGTATATGAGGCAACTGAAAATACCATGGCTTGAGTCAGGCAAATCTTAGTCCTCAAAGTAACATCCTTGTTTTTCAACCCTCTAAAAAGGTCTTGTATAGGAGGTTTATCCAATGCAATGTGTCTTTTGATCTCTGGACTGCTGCTTCTATGAGCATTGATTGTGGATCCACACAAAAGATAATCCTTGACAACTTCGATCTTTTCTCCATTTATCATGGTTCCTACTTGTCCAGTCATGAAGACTTGGTCTTCTTTACATTGAGATATATAATCCATCCTGAGAACTGCAGTCCTTGATCTTCATCAGCAAGTGCTTCAACTCCTCCTCACTGTCATCAAGCAAGGTTATATCATCTGCATATCTTAGGTTGTTAATAAACCTTCGTTTAATCTTGAGGCTGCTTTCTTTTTCATATAATCTGGCTTCTCTGATGATTTGCTCAGCATACATATTGAATAAATGTGATGAAATTATACAACCCTGATACACACCTTCCCTGATTTTTTTAAAATGCAGTATTCCCTTGTTCTGTTTGCACAAATGCTTTCTGATCCATGTAATCCATGTAATCCCTCATAAGTATAATGAAGTGTTCTGGAATCCTCATTCTTCTCAATGCTGTCCACAGTTTGTTATTATCTACACAGTCAAATGCCCTGGCATAGTCAATAAAACACAAGTAAACATCTTTCTGGTATTCTCTGCTGTCAGCCAAGACCTATCCAAAATTAGCAGTAATATCCTTGTATCCACACCTCTTTCAAATCAACGCAGTTCCTTATGAATATACTACTGTAATTACTGTTGCATAATCTTCAGCAATGTTTTACTTGCATATTGTGGCAGTCATGTACTCGTGTGTCAATTTCATGATTGGGAGTCTAGGAGTGGAGGCTAGCCTGTCAATCTGGAGATAGCCAATGAGAACTTTGGGTGGGCATGGTTTTCTCCTGAGAATTCTGGGAAGTCTCGCAGTATTTCCCAACTGAAGAAGAGAGACTTGACTCACTCTCTGAGAGATGAACTACTGACAAGACAAGATGACAGCATGCAGATCAATCCTGATTCCTGGAGAATGGAGGAGCCCAGAGGAGAGGCCACATGGGCTTGCCAAACCTCAGGGGCCAGAGAAGCCACGTGGAGACTCCTGCCAGTGCTGAGATGCTTGGGAGGCTATAGGGAGACTCCTGCCAGCGCTGAGATGCTTCTACTGCCACCAGACACACAAGACTCTGCATCCACTGGCCTGTGATTATCCTAGTGTCATTGCACATGCTTCATAAGTCAGAAGGAGACTTTACAGAAGGGTATCAGACATATGAGCTAATATCAGACTTATGACCTTGGACTGGACTGGGTTGGGTTGGGATGCTTTCTCAATGTTCCATTCCTCTTGTATATAAGCCTTTCTCTTATGCGTGTTTATGAATTTGTTTCTCTAGTCTACCCGGACTAATACACATATGATATTGTTCTTTAATTTTCTTATTCTGTTTGGTCACCTTTCTTTGGATTGAGTATAAATATGGCTCTTTTACAAAGTCAGTTAACCAACAGTCTTCCAAATTCCAGACACAAACAATTGAATGTTTCATCAGCTTGTTGAAGCATTTCGATTGGTATTCCTCCTGAACGTGACTCCAGGCAAAGGGATAAGGGAGAGATAGTAAGGCCAGAAACCAAGATAGCGGCTTCCAGGGTGTTCCAGCCAATGGTCAACCAAGTTCATGACATCTGGAAGACATTCTACCATGGCAGCAGTGAGGTAAAATGCTTTTAGTAAAGTGACCAGATTTTAAGTGGGACACCATTGATGAGGGGGTTCTTCATTAAAATTTGGTCTATATGGAGCAACAAAAATTTTCCAGCTCCACGGAGCAAAGGCTGGGCCTCCTACTCCCACCACCAGAGGGCAGTGATGCCCCCAAAAAAAGTTTTCATAGAACACAAAAATAGTATTGTAATATATTTTAATTTTAAAATGCCATGGCCTGTGGCATTGTTAAATTGTTAAAAAGTGGGACATCTGGTCACCTTATTCTATGGTGAACTAGGCCCTGCAGGGTGGAGAGAAATAAGTAAGCAGCATGTAGCCTCTGGACTTAACCTTTTGACTGCTGAGCTCATCACTTGTAAATAAAAGTTCCATATCTAAGAGAAAAGTGCCAAGGAGAGAAAATAAGCTTGAAGGTGTTACACAATTATTGCTAGGAAAGTTCAAACTAGACCTGCATGTTTACAATGTACCAAGTTCACCCCACGCACCTGACTCTGGTGCTCGCCACTATACTTTGCATTTCTCTCCCTAGGAGATAAAATGCCAAGATATTTGTCTGAAGTCAAACTGGCAGTAAGCAGCCAACTCAGATCCTAGACCTCCCATCCAAGACTGAGATAATCCCCGGAGACATTCCACTGCTCAGTTATAAATGCCCTGTTTCCTACTGCTAAGGTTCATGATACTGTGAGTGTCACCAAGGACATTTAAAAAGGGCAGAACCATCCAGAACCCCATTGTAAACCTATTCCCTGCAAACCTAGTCACATGTTAAAAAGCACACCTAGAGACCAATGAAAGGCCATCTTTGAATCAAATTCTAAAATAGGCTTCTTTATGCACATCATCCACATAATAAAGGGATTGCCGGGTCTCTTCTTTTGTTACAACCTTATACAACTTCCTTCTACTTCTACTGTGTGTGCTAGAGGCCTTAGAGTTATCACCTTAGGGACACAGCAGGGGAGTAGGGGGAGCTCTTCAAGTATTCTCTTCAAAGACTCTAACATGAAATGTCCAAGTAGGAAAACCCAGGGTCTCATTCTCATAGAGCTGCCATAACCCATTACCACAGGGGGGCCCATCTAGTGAACAAAAATTATCCCACAGGCCTGGAGGCTGGGAATCCAAATTCAGTGTCAACCATATTGATTCTTTCTGAGGGCTCCAAGAGAACTGTCCCATTCCTCTCTTTCTTAGTTAGCATCTGGTTTCTGCTGACAATCCTTGGCATTCCTTGGCTGCTTCTAGATGCAACTACCTTTGGCCTCTCCCCCTGAAGTACTCTGCCTCCATATCAGTTTTCTGTGTTTAGAAGACACCACTCAGAAAGGATTCAGGCCAGCACCATGGTCCCACCCCTGCAGTCTGAAATTAACAAATAATATCCCCAAAGAAATTCCTATTTCCCCAGCAGAATCAGTTTCACAAGTACTGGGGTTAAGACTTCAACATGTCTTTTTGGGCGTCTGAAACCAATCCATACAAACCCCCATGGCATAGTGATTATACATGTGACTGCTAACCACGAGGTCAGCTGTTCAAAATCACCATCTGCTTTGCAGGAAATAAAAGAAGCTTTCTACTCCCAGGAAGGGTCACTGTGGATCAGCATTGACTTAATGACAGTGGGTTTCAAAATCAATCTATAATCTGAAGAGTTGGTTCAGGGATATGTGAGGTGGTTCTTGCCTCCCCTTTCCATGTGTGTCAGGTAGGTTAGAAAGGGCCAGAAAAGTGTTTCACAGAGACTTGCATGTATGGGGGAATGCCAGCCCTGTGAACAGCATGTGATCTGAAAACAAAAGGAAGAGGTTAATCAATCTTCCCAGTTGACCCAGATTGAGAAGTTTGGCAGGGTGGAGGATAGCACAACACACTGCCATCAAGCTGATGCTGACTCACCATGACCCTGTACAACAGAGGGTTTCCAGGGTTGGAAATCTTTAAGAGAACAAAAGCTTGCACCCTACTCCCTTAAAGCATCTGGTCGGTTCAAACTGCTGGCCTTGAAAACAGCAGCCCAACTTATAGCCCATCATGCCTCTTTAGGATGCAGAATAATCCCCCAACAAACAGAGGCAAACCATTCACTCTAGCTAACCTCTCTGTCCTATCCAGCATGGCCTGGGTCATCTCTTGCCCTCTCTAAGACAGATGAACACCTGCTACAGAGTCCCTGTCTCATCCTACCCCCTGTGTGTTCTCTATAGGTAGGATTTAGTAACAGCTGATATTAATTGTGGAAAATAGTGATACAGCACAACAGTTCTCACCTTGCATGCAGGAAACCCATGTTCAGTTCTTAGTAAATGCAATTCATGTGTACCCTCTCCTCCCCTCTCCACACCCCCCCCCCACCATCTATCAGTAGAGGCTTGTGTGCTGTTATGGTAGTGAATAGTTCAATTGAGCTTCCAGGTCAGGACTAGGAAGACAGACCTAGTGATCTGCTTCCAAAAAGCAGCCAATAAAAGCCCTGTGAATCAACAATGGGAGGTATGAGTCAGCTCAAGGGTAGCTAACAGAAATACTTCCTGAAGACCTGCTTAGTTCAAGGAGACTTGGGTGGCACAACGGGTTAAGTGTTGGACTGCAAACCAAGAAGTTGGCAGGTTGGTGGTTCAAACTTACTAAGGGATACCTCAAAAGGAAGTCCTGGTTTTCTGCTTTTGCATAGTCACAGCTATGGAAATATGCAGAGCACAAATCTGCTCCACAGCAAGTGGTGTCGCTCTGAGTCAGAGTCAACTTCACGGCAACTCATCTAGTTTGAGATTGTTCACTTAGTGGAAAGCACTTTTTTGGTCTCACTTAATCCTCAACACCAGTCTAGAAAAAATTTATAAAAATCATCACTTTCTTTTTACAGATGAAGAAAATGAGACTTAAAAACAGAAAGACAAAAGACGGAAGGAAGATGGCCACCAGATAGGAAGCCCACGCCCGGAGCTCCTGGAGATCGGTGAGTGGGGGTGACACGGGGAAGGGTAGGACTCTAAAATTGGGTTTTGTGACTCCAGGAAAGCTCAGAGCCCTCCTCTGAACCAGGAACAGGCCCGACCCGCCCACGCTCCCCACGGACTCCTGCACAGGTGCCAGCACAGATGCTGCTGGTTCTTTGTGCCAGCGGGATCCAGGGCTCTGCTCTGCGACTCTGAGATCTGGGACCCGCAGTTAATCAGCGCCCGCATGCAATCGCTGACCAGTCCTCCCCACCCCAACGTGCCCAGGGTGCCCAGAGGACACTCCAAGAAGACCCACACCTCTCGCTCCCCACCCCCAGGAACTCCTGAGTCCCAAGCACAATGGTGGGCCAACCCCTCCCCCACCCCGGAGGCCCGCCCAGGCTCACCTTAAGGGCGCCACCACAGCCTAGGATAAGATCAAGCCATCCCCTAAACCCAAGCCTGCCCACCTGGGCCCCACTTTCTAACAGTAGCAAAAGTAACGCCCACACTCCACATAGTCACTGGCACTTCTCACAGATGCTGCTGGTTCAGGGCGCCCACCCCAAGACCCACAACAGAGAGGTCTGCTTTACATTGTCCCCTGGGTAAACAGCCAGTCAGTCCTCCCCACCCAAGAGTGCTAGAGGATTCTTTCCCACCTATCTGTGGCAAGCACCCCTAGCCAGGAACAGTTCACCCAACTCCCACCCCATCCCCTAAACCCACTCCCCTGCTCAGCCAACACGCTCCATCAGATCTGCAAGGGCTAGCTGCAAACAGTTCCTAAGGAAAGCTATAAGACCAGCCTCCTAAAGAGAGACCCCAGGGCCATAAAACACCAAAGAAAATGCCACCTAATACGAACAAATCAAACAAAAAACAGCTAGCAGCTTCCACAGTATCAAGAAAAGAGAAAGTGGATTCGATGCAAGAAGATCAGCTGGACCTAACAGCAATCATAGAAAATGCGGAGATCGATCAACCACAGAAAGAAATCTTCAAGATGTTACTAAAATGTATGCAGCTCATGAGCGACACATTAAAGAAGAAAGAAGAATTGATACAGGAGATAAAGGCCATGCACCAAAGGGAAATCCAAGAATTAAAGAGTTAGCTAACAAAAACTAATAGTAAGCTCTCAGATTTCATCCAGAGAATGGAGGAGGGAGAAAACAGGACAAGTGACCTAGAGGACTCACAAGTAGAAATTAATAAGTGGGAGAAAAAATCTAACAAGTCTATGAGAGAAGCAGAAGAAAATATTTGATGCCTGGCTGATACTATGAAAAGAAACAACATTAGGATTATCAGTCTGCCGGAGGATGAGGCATCAAGAAAACCAACATCCAAAATAGTGAGGGAATGCTTAGAGGAAAACTTCCCTAGCTTAATGAATGAAAACCATATAACCATACAGGAGGTGGAAAGAACACCAGCTAGACTAAACTCCAAGAAGAAAACACCAAGACATATAGTTGTTAAACTATCCAATTATGAAGGAAAAGAGAAAATTATGAGAGCAGCTAGGGAAAAAAGGGCAATCACATATAAAGGCAAACAGATAAGAATATGCTCAGACCTATGAAACTATGAAGAAGAAGAGAGATTGGAGCAGAATATTCCGAAAATTGCAGGAACATGATGCAAACCCAAGAATACTCTATCCAGCCAAATTATCTATCAAAATTGATGGAGAAGTAAGAGTCTTTCCAGACAAGGAAAATTTCAGAAAATATGCCAAAAGGAACCCAGCCCTATAAAAGATTCTCACCGACCCACTGGGAGAAGAACAACAACAACGACCTAACACACGCAGAATGAATCTACCCAGAAACAGTCAAAGGGATAACAGCCCCCAAGATAACTCTGGCTCAGAGATGGAAGAAAGGCAAGAATGAACCACAAACACATATTGACATAACCTAAGGAAATAGAAAAACATCCAAGCCAAAAGCGATAAAATGACAACACAGAGGGCACAGATAGATGTATAACCCTAAATATTAATGGATTGAACTCAGGCCTTAAGAGACAAAAATTAATAGACTGGCTTAGAAAATACACCCCCTCGATCTGCTGCCTACAGGAGACACACCTTAAGATCACAGAAAAAAATATATTGAGAATCAAAGGCTGGAGAAAAATATGCCAAGCAAACAGCAACTCCACAAAAACTGGAGTAACAATCCTAATATCAGATAAAATTGACCTCAAAGTGCAAGCCATAATAAGAGACAAAGAAGGACACTATATAATGCTTAAGGGAAGGGTAGACAATGATCCAATATGCATCTTAAATATATACTCCCCAAATGAGAGATGTGCAGAATATGTAAACCAGACACTTCATATGATGAAAAAAGAAATTACAGCCTCAACAATTATAGTGAGTGACATCAACACACCACTCTCTGAGAAGGACAGATCACAGGGAAAGAAACTCAGCAAGGAGGCGAGAGATCTAAATACAACAATTAGACAGTTTGACGTGGTAGATATCTACAGGGTCTTTCATCCAAAGGAAAAGCATTTCACATTCTTCTCAGCCCCACATGGAAGTTTTTCTAAGATAGACCACGTACTGGGACATAAGGAGAATCTACATAAATTTAAGCATATTGATATCATACAGAACTCACTCTCAGACCACTCAGACATAAGGTTGGAAATCAACAAAAGGAAGGTAAGGAGAACTAGAGAAAATAGTTGAAGAATGAATAATTCTCTATTGCAAAAGGAATGTGTGCTGGCCCAGATCAGAGAGGAAATTTAAAAATTTCTAGAAACAAATGAGAATGAAAGCACGACATACCAAAACTTATGGGATACAGTAAAGGCAGTCTTAAGAGGAAGTTTCATTGCAATACAGGCACACCTGAAAAAGGAAGAGCGTCTCATAACTGATATGTTGACACAGAATTTACAACAACTAGATCAGAGTCAGCAGGATAATCCCACTAATAGCAAAAGAAAAGAAATAATAAAAATAACAGCTGAGATTCAGGAGAGGGAAATAAGAAAACAATGGAAAAAAATTAACGCTGCTAAAAGTTGGTTCTTTGAAAGAATTAACAAAATTGATAAACCATTGGCAGACTTAAGCAAAGAAAGGAGAGAGAAAATTGCAATAGCAAGAATAAGGGATGAAAGAGGGGATATCACAACTGATCCTAATGAAATCAAAAGAATAGTCACTCAGTACTATAAAGATCTTTACTCCAATGAACTCAACAACTTGGAAGACATGGACAAATTCTTGGAAAAGCAATCTCTTCCTAGATTGTCTCCAATGGACGTCAAG
>PVJH01043209.1:0-13767 GCA_004026705.1 Nesogale talazaci | reverse complement strand
TCACCGAGTCTCTTGGAAACATCAGATACTTGGTTCTTTTCGTTGCTGGGCCTCGTGTTGTTGATCTGGACAAGCCACAAGCAAGCAGAATGCAGAGTTTAGCAAGCTGCTTCATCAGGACTCTTCCAGCTGTGACATTTGAGAACCTCATAAAAGGTGGATGGGTGGTGAGAGGTTGAGACGGGGCTGCAGAGAGGAGACAGAGAGTTTAGTTAGGGATGAAAGGCAAAGATACAGGCTCTGTTGGAGGTAGGGAAGGACTTTGGGGAAGGGAAGGGACAGCAGGCGGAGAAGGGGACGGGAGCGTCTTGAGCTCCTGGGCAGTTCCGGGGCCTGAGAGTGAGACCAGGGAAGCTGTGAGTGGCGGTGAGGCAGGGGGACATGTATAGGGCTTGGGCCAAGGAACCTACGTACTGATAAGGGGGAGGAGGCTTTCCGAGGTTGCAGGTGCAGGGTCTGAGTCAGGAGATGGTCCGTGAGGACATCTTGTCTTCCGCAGATCCGCCTCCTGGAACACTGAGGGAAGAGGCTGTACAGACCCAGCCCTGAGAGATTAGTTCTGTGAAGGGACTGTGCCCTTCGGGGAGAGACAAGCTCTGTGAATTGCCAGAGGCAGGGGTGGCAGAGTTTAGCAGGTTGTTCATCTCCTTCTTGTGAGGTTGGTGCAAGGGGCTGCCTGGTTCGACCCCGCCCAAACAGGTGGACTGGTGACTAGAACGGGTGGAAGGATAGATAGATAGTGGAAGGGAGGAGGAGTGGGTTGGTAAATAGAAAGATGGGTGGATGTATGGAAGAAGTGATCTTCCTGAGACCCAGACCAACGGGCTTCCACCAGGATCATCTTTGCAATCCTACACTCAGAATGGCCTAAAACACAGCAGGGGCTAAATGAAAGGACGTGGATGAGAGAGACTGAATGGATTAATAGATGTATTAATTTTACCTTTTATTTTCAATCTCTCACTCTCATTTTTAACACCATCTCATCACTTTATGATATTGATGCCCTCTTTTGCCTTTAGGCATATAAAGCATAATTATTATTCTGTTTACAATCATGCTTTTTCCTGGAATTTTTTCTCCAGTGGTGGGAGTAGGAGGCCCAGCCCCATTGCTGGAACTGAACCTCCATCCCAGTGGGCCGCAGTCCCGCGCACAACCACTACGTCACCGGGCCTCAGCCCTGGAATGTTAAGGTAAACCTTAATGCTACTGCTTATTGTGTGCGCTTACCCTCATTCATGAAAGATTGCTTTCTTATCTGCTCTGGAATTTTGGGTTGTGACTTCGTCTTTAGCGGGACCTCACCAATGAGAATCTGTGACCAGATTTGAAGGTACGTTTTGTGTTTCCTCCTGCCAATATTCGGAGATACCACCAACCCTGAACAAGCTGTTGATTTTATCTGGGATCCCCATGCCCTGCAAATGGAGTGACATTTCAACGTCAAACCCAAGTACGATGTTAGAGAAGAACTTGTCATTGTCATCGGGCCTTAGGGCCAGATGAAGAAAGTTCTTTTCTCGTTCCTAGACTTTGAGGTAGATTTTTTTCCGAGTCTATTCTTTTACTGAACAGTTTTAAGAGTTCAGTTTTTTGAGTCCTTTTAAGAGTCCCAGTTTTTTGTTTTTTGTTTTTTGTTAGGGGTACAATTTTCAAACCCACAGGCAAAGCCTCATCTTTAGTTCGTAGGTCGGTGTCCACCTAGAACTCTTTATCATCAAGATCCACAACTTAGGCTCACCTAAGTTTTCAATGTCCTCTTCCGTGTGCCTTCCAGGGATCACACTGGCTTCCTCACAAATGCATCTCATGTGCAATTGTTATGGTATCAATCATATATTTCTTGTTAGGGTACTGATCGTCTATTGAAAGGATAATATATTTCCCCTTCTGCTTCCTCACTTCTTTTAAAAAAAAAGTGTTTTTCACATTAAAGAAAAACAAAGCAGACTTCTGTTGGTGTGAAAACCATTTTCATTCCGCCCCCCCTTCTTTTGCTTCTATGATAGTGGTGTCGTGTCATACTTGACTCTGAGACAGACTAACTTAGTGGGGCATGATGTCTTCCACACGTGTCCCTGTCATGCAGTGGTACACAGCTTCATCAATGGTCGCACGCCGCTTCATTGTATGCATGTGCTTGCTTATTCCTCAGCAAGTGTGCTAGTCCGGGTTCACTCGAGAAACGAATTGACAGACACGCAAATGTGTCTTAAGAAAGAGCTTCACATAAAATAGCAATTATGTATTGGTAAAACATCCCACCCCAGTTCAGAGCAAGTCCTTGAGTCTGATAGTAGCCCACATGTCCACTACCAGTCCATGAATTCCTCTTCAGATGCATGTAGCACAGGCAATGTGCCGAAAGCAGGAAGATCACAGGCCCGTGGGTGGCAGGTCTTGTGGCTCCAGTGGCAGGGGCGGTGGAAGCATCTGGACACTGGTGTGGCCCTCCACATGTCTCCTGCAGCTCTCTGAGCGTCTCAACGGCAGGAAAGGGAAGGCAGAGAGAGTGGGTCTGGCCTCAGAGTGAGCTCTTTATTTCTCTCGAGCCTCCAAAATGGTCAGGCTAGACTCCACCCCTTCGCTCAGGTTGACAGGAGATTATGTTACTGCCACGTTGTATCCATCTTTTTGATGGTGGATAACACTGTAGTAAACTTGGATATGTATATATATCCGTTCTTGTTTTGTTCTTCATTTCCTTGGGAAATATACCGAGAGATTTCTGCTCACAAGGTCTTTCTGTGTGCATCTGGTTAAGAACCTGCTGCACTCTTTCCAAACTGGCGATACAATTCTGCAATCCCCCCAACACAGTTTGAGGGTCCCAACCTCTCCCCATCTCCTCCAGCACTTATTTTCGGTTTAGCTGTTTCTTTTAAAATGCTTGCTATTGGTGTCAGTGTGAGGTGGTGACTCAGCATTGTCTTATTTGTGTTTCCCGTATAGCTAATGGTTGTGAGAATTTATTCAAATACGTACCTTCTCTACTTTTTTGGATATACATAAATACATATTTTTTTAAACTTTTTTTTGTGGGCATCACTGCCTCTGGTGGTCGTGGGCGCTACCCAGTGCCGCTCCTGAGAGCTGCTGCTGGATTTGAACCGCCAAGCCCGCGGGCTGCAGTTCCGCCACACTCAGCCACTGACGCCCCCGGGGCTCAGCCCCATCAATATATTTTTTGTTTTGTTTTGTTTTTGTTTGGGGGCATCCCTGCTCTCTGGTGGTGGGAGTAGGAGGCCCAGCCCCACTGCTGGAATTGAACCTCCAACCCAGTGGGCCGCAGTCCCGCGTACAACCACTACGCCCCCCGGGGCTCAACCCCATCAATATATTTTTAAGACGTCCCATTCCTCTCTTTTGCCTTCTGTGGTGTGACTGTTTTTCATTATGTGCTATGTGTGTCTATGCTTTGCATTAGGGGGTCTGAAGTTGGATCCTATTTTTATAGTTCCAGGATTTATGCCAAAGTCTTTCATCAATCTTGTCTGCTTTTTTTTTTTTTTTGTATTTGGTGTGGGGTGTGGGTCCTGCGTGATGTTTTTGCTGATGGCGATGCAACTTCTTCAGAACCCTCTGTGGAAAAGGCTATTCCTTCCCTTTAACGCTATCTTTTTTGTCTTATTAAAAAATAACGTTTCTGTAGGTACTTGATTTTATCTCTGGGTTCTCTGCTCCGATCCGTCGGTCCAGATCCTTTCCACGGTGTCAACAGCAAGCTGTTCTGATTATCGTGACGCTGTTGTGTGATGGATTTTGAAATCGGGGAAGGAGAAGCCTCCCCTTTTGTTCTGGTTTCTTTGTAGTGTTTTGCTGATCCTGGCTCTCTGTTCACTCGACGATGAGAGGGGCCTCACTGAGGGCTTGATCCATGCGGGGCCCCTGCGCGTGCCTCTGGGGCTCCCCGGGTCATCCAGGGCCTTCTGCAAACCCGGTGTTCACAACATGGGCTCTGATGGCATTCCCGCCTTCCGAGGTGCAGGTCATGACTTACGGTCCTGGGGCCTCACAGGCTGATGTGCTTCTTCCACGTGGGCTTCGCGGACACTGCACTTGGATGACGACGTTATCTGCATTAGCTTCCGATCAGATGGTTTTGGGGGGGGGGGCCTTCGCCAGATCCCTGGGCACACGGGTTGCCATAAGATCAGACACAGCACCGACGGCGAGGATGGCAGGGACTGGGCAGCGTTCCACCCGACTGTCCATCAGCAGGGACTCGGGACACTGGCGAGCATCAGACAGGGGCTCCCGCTAGAGCTGCGTCTTCGTGTGGCTGCAGTGGCGCTCTGTCTGCGGCACGTGGATGGCGTTCTGCGGCACGTGGATGGCGCTCTGAGTCACGTGGCTGGCGCTCTGCGTCACGTGGATGGCGCTCTGCGTCACGTGGATGACGTTCTGCGTCACGTGATGGCGTTCTGCGTCACGTGGATGGCGCTCTGAGTCACGTGGCTGGCGCTCTGAGTCACGTGGCTGGCGCTCTGAGTCACGTGGATGGCGCTCTGCGTCACGTGGCTGGCGCTCTGAGTCACATGGATGGCGTCTAAGTCACGTGGATGGCGCTCTGAGTCACGTGGATGGAGTCCTGCATCACGTGGCTTTCCCCACAGGCACTGAACGCACACGCTGTCGTCTTCATCGTCGCCAGGAATTTTAGAGCGGCCCATTTTAGCTGCGGTGGGGTAGTAATTAGTATTTGTCAACCTCGGTCAATTTTTGTTTTTAGCCTAACATAGCAATTAGAGGAAAAGAAGAAGAGTGAAGGGGAATCAAAAAGCTTCTGCCCAGTTCCTGATGATGTACCTATCCGTCACACCGACACAAAGTCCCAGAAAGTGACTTCGACCTCGGGGTGCAGGGAGGCTCTGGCGAAGAGGACTGCAGCGCAATGAAGCAAGGAGGCTTTAACAGGGCTCAGCACAGACTGCACAGCGCGTGTAGTAGGCACACCCCACCCAGCAGTGCGGACTGGGGCTCCCGGCAGTGGGTGAACAGTTTTACTTTCTTCCTGGAAGGATGGATCATGAGTTCAACTTCCTTTCTGCCCTGCCTCACAATCAACTGATGTGTGTGTGTGTGTGTGTGTGTGTGTGTGTGTGTGTGTGTGTGAGAGAGAGAGAGAGAGAGAGAGAGAGAGAGAGAGAGGAAGAAAGCATCAAAGCTCATCCCACATCCTGCCGGATGAAATTTCAGATCAGCACAAAGCAGGTTCTTGTGAGGCAGAAGTCAGAAATGCCTCTCCTCGCCAAGTTTTTCGCCACGTCTGGCACCAACTCCCACCCCCATCCCCTCCCTCCCCCACGCACTCTTTCTGTCCCTCTCTCCTGGCGTCGGTCCTTCATTACGATGACCACACACAGCAGGGAGACCAGACTCGTGGCTGCATGGTTTCTTCAGAAAACAACATGCCACGGCTCGGGATCTGGATCGACTTGAAAGCCACGGGCACAAGGGCATCAGGACAGGGAAGCACATCTGCAAAACGGGGCGGGCACACCTCTCCCTTCTTCGGGGAGGACAACTTTCACCCAGGACAGCTCAGTGTCTCTCTGCCCCTCCAAGGCCCCTTGGCTGTCTTAACACAGTTCTCTCAAGGTGCAAGCAAGCAGCCCTCTCTTCATCATGCATGCCTCTCACTCTGGGGTGCCCCCTGTCATCTGTGCCCCACGGCCTCTCCACGCGCCCCTCAGCCATCCTTTCTGCTACTGCCTGGCCCCGCTCAGAGCCAGCGAAGCAGCCTGCTCAGCTACTGGGCTCTCAGCAGCCGAGACCCCCTTCCAGGACTCTTACTACTGGCGGTGCGCCAGCAGGGCCCTTGCTGGACCTCTCAGCACCTCTGTGTCACAGCCCTGACGTCTGTCACTGCTCTTTGAGATGTCTCTCTCAGGAACCCTACCTCCACACGCTTCCCTTCCAAGTGCCTCTTGTCACTGGAAGCAGCAACACCACAAACAAACAAACAAACCACCTCTCTTTTATAAGCAGTCTACTTCGTCCATGTGCGGATGCCCGGCCAGCAGGTCCAGGAAGCAGGTGACCGCCTCTGTGACCCACACGCAGCTGTCTCACCGAGTAGATTCCAAGCCACCGTGTTCACAGCAAACCAACCAAACCCTGCCCGGGACAGCAAGGAGACCCGTCACCCGACGGACTGCAGCCCAATCCATCCTTCTTGGGAAGAATTACTGACGCCAGGCTGGAGAGACACTCGTCAAGGGGTCTTGGAAAAGTTCATAGGAAAGTGGAATGAAAGTTTTTCCAGGAACTTTTTGAAGCTCCCTTGTCGAAGAGAGATGCACTGCGCTGATATGTACACACGCCTCTACATGGATACGGAAGGGTAAGTAGAAAATGTCGCTAGGGTTGCAGTTCCTATGTAGCACGTCTGAGCGGACCTCTGCCGTCTGTGGACGGCTGCAGACAAGTTCTGTCGGCCGTCCACCTGAGTGGGTCTCATCGGGACATGTGCAAAGCGAGGTCCAACCCAAAGAGTGGTTTCCAAGGGGATCTCCTGATTCGGTTACGTTCCAGGCAGAGAGACCAGCTCACGAGATTGTGGCGAGGGGTAATCTTTTTCTTTCTTCAGTTTTATTGGCATAAACTCGTCTATCCTACAATTCACTCGTTCGATCACATCATGATAAGTTGCACAGTCACCACCACCACCACCACCACCACCACTTTTCAAGCATTTTCTTTGTTCTTGTCCTCATCGTCACGAACTCCCCATCTCTCCCAGCCAAGGACTAATCTTGGCTTAGATTTCTGTGACAGGCCCAGGGTGGTCCTGGGGCCTTGTTAGGAAGATGTTTCCAGAAAATGGAAAACTGAGAGGGGGGAGGGGGGAAAGGAGCTAATACTAAGAGCTCGTCAGAAAATGAACGTCTGTAAAATAATGATGGCGGCACATGTACAAACATGCTTGATACAACGAATAAATGAGTTGCTGTGAGAGCTATAAGCCCCCATCAAATGATCTTTTACTTTTTTTTTTAAAAAAAGGAAATTATGCTGGTGAGAAAAGGGGTCAGATAATGTACTCCATGGAATCACAACCACGCATCCCTGCTTTGTGGACAGCAAGGGTTTTTCTATGAGAATTTCAAGGGAATTACCGCATCCACCCTACCTTCCAGATCTGGCACGCCCACCCGTCTCTTCACTCCCCAAACACAACCACCATGGAAAAGGAGCCCCATTTGGCGCTGTTGTTCCCATGTGGCCTAAGTGCAAGAATCCAGCATTGTTCAGGGAAGGGCAAGCAATGTCTCCAGACAGGCAGGTTTAGATGGAAGAGATAGTGAGACTTAACAGCTTCACGTACGGATCGTCTTGTGTAATAAAGGGTTCTGGGATTTCGTAACAGTACTTTGGGACTTCGCCTCATCTAGTGCATCAAAGATACAAGGATCACAAAGGACCCCTAGACTACGAGCTGGACATCTCTGTTGAAAGAAACCGAATACGCTCCTTAGGAAGGGTTCCCAAGTGGATGTGGTGTCCCCTCCTTCAATGGGCCTTTGAGTAAGAGATGCCACAGCCCGTTTTCCAATGACCCCTAAATCAGGGTTTCTCGACCTTGGCACTGCTGACATTTTGGCCCAGAGAAGTCCGGTACCTTGTCATCTGATAGCCTCTCTGGCCTCTACCCACTTGACGTCAGTAACATCCTCCCCTCATTCAGACAATCAAAAATATCTCCAGACATGGCCAAAGGTCAGCCCAGGAGGCAAGAACTACGGATCTAAGTAAAGAATTTAAAAATAAACACAGTGCGCCCAGGCTGACATCTATTCCGGGTCAGGCCTGCCGAGAAGGAGAAGGCGGGCTTCCTCAGCTCCACAAGTCTGTGGTTCTCCTGCTATGAACTCCAAGGAGTGTCCAGAAGGAGTAAGAATGAGAGAGAGAGAGAGCACACTCAGGAGAGTGCATCCTCGGGACGAGAAGAGACTGCGTCAGGAGACGGTGCGGCCGGGGCTGGAGACACGTTCTGGAAGTTGCAGGTAGGGTTCTCCAAAGTTAAACCGAAGGGGAGCAAAATACGGAAGCAACACAACCATATCATAAAGGTAAACATCCTTCGGAGGTGTAACTCAAAATGGCAAAAAGCAGAGTGCATGAAAGAAAAGCGGGGATAGAGAAATAATCCACGCAATATTTTCCCAACAGGGGTTTCAGGGAGAAAAAAAAACAAGACCAGAGAAAAGAGAGAGAAGAAAATAATTGAGGAGGTGGGGGACCCTCCCTCCATTTGATAAAGAAATATTTTGAACCGAGACAAAAACAAGAGGTTTTCACCCACATTGCCACGTTTTGAAGCACCTGAGGAGCTTTGGAAAAATATTTATGCTGACACTCCTCGATCTTGGGCAAGTTAGAAAATAGATTGTTGACCTTGCTACCTAACAAACACAGCAACAAAACCGGACAAAGGACACGACACAGCAGTGGCTTTGAAGCATTTGGACATGACAAGGTGCCGAGATAAACATCCTGAAAAACAGGTGCATGTCTTCACAGCTGACAGCGAAGAGAGGCTCCAGGTGTGGGGACAGGAGGGAAGACAGAGTCCTGGGCACTTGCCAGTTGAGGGAATGAGCAGGGCCCAGTCAGCGCTCACAAGATAGGGGAATGGGCAAAAGTTCTATGGTGAAATGAGTTTCCTTATATGATCTCTTGTCTTGATGAGTCTTTGAAAACAGTTTGAGAGATCTGCCCCGACCCCTAAGCCCGGAGACATGACCTCTGCTTTCCTTTCTCACCTCCGGGGAGTTTGCCCTTTGGGCGGAGCTGATGGACCCTTCCTAGGGAGATCGCAAGTCATTTTTGGCTTGATCCCCCTTCTCTGGCCCGGGTTGCCGGATGGTTGGCACTGCACCTTGTACAGATTCGTGCATAGAGTATACACGAAGAGCCTGCTCTGCACATGAGATGTCTGGCGCCCGTTATGCAAAGGAAGTGTCCGAGGAACTGCCAAGAGGGGGTTGATCAGTTGATGGTCATGCCTTGATGTGAATGTAGAGTTTGTGTGTGTTGAGGTGGGGGGGGGAGGGGTTGCAGACAGCTTCACAGGGGTTCTTATGACAAGAGGCACAAAGAGAAGGAGCAGAGAGAGAAAGAAGGTAAGAACCTTCCTGAAAGAGATGTTGTGTGTCTCTGGGGCAGATCACTGAGGGCAACACCTCGTCTGGATGGGGTCCAGTAGTGGCCTTGGCAACAGTTCTGGATGGAACCCTGCAAGAAAGAGGATGGAGATAGAATTGCAGAGCTAAGAGGAACCTGTCCTCGGGGAACCAAGAGGGTGTGTAATGTGTGTGTGTGTGTGTGTGTGTGTGTGTGTGTTTAAAGAGTACACATGCAGGCCCAGCAGAGAGGAAAGCTGAGCCAAGAAGGGTTGAAAGAGATGTGTGGCGGTTATGTGCTTATGTAAATTTCATGATTGAGATGTAGGGGTGGAGTCCAGTCTGTTAATCTGGAGATAGCCATTGAGTAGCTAATGAGGCCTCCATGTAGGCATGGTTTTCTCCTGAGACTTCTGGGAAATCTCGCGATATTTCCCTCATGGAGATGAGAGGCCATCTCCACAGTTGTTGGGAGTTAGTCTCAGAGATGATGAATGACTGACAAGACAAGATGGCAGCATCCAGACTCAGCGTCTGAGGAGATGCAGGAGCCGGAGGAGAAGACACACGGCCTTGCCCTGATGGAGCCAGACCTCTGGTTTGTTCTGTCATCGCACGCTGAGTGGAGTCACCGTGTTTCGGAAGTGACGTGGTGGGACCTAGCAGCAACCTAACCACAGAGGGGGGTATTATTTGGACACGAAGATGAACGAGCTCCCCAAACATGCTGCACATCGATGATCTTGGAAAACAGTACAGAAGGTGAAAGAAGCCCATCAGGAAGGCCACAAGTTGGGCTAATATCAGACTTATGACCTTGGACTGGACTGGGTTAGGATGTTTTCCTCAAGTTTCACTCGCTCTTATATATAAATTTCTAAGGTAGATATAAAAAATTACCACAAGTTAAATAATTCTTTGTATGAGCTGATTCCAAAGCAACAAACCCAAAGCAATAAAGACATAAAGTAGAATAATGGTTGGCAATGACAGCTATTGTAATAGTAAACATTATAATATTATTATTATTATTATAAATGTTCACCGAAGTTTGAACATTGGGTTTATTCAAAGCAGCTATTCTTTCTGCACAGAGGGAAGCCGCGTTGATTCCAGAAGAGGCGAAGGACTTGCGGAATGTGGGAACAAAGAACTTTTGCTAATCTTAGCATGACTGACTGAACTCTGCCTTCCCTCTGTGCTAGGGCCAACTAATAGTCTGCTACTGCGTTTCCCTGAAAATAAGAACTACCCATTAAACAAGCCCCAGCAGGATTTGTAAGCATTTGTGCAATACACGCCCTACCCACAAAATAAGACCAAGTGACAGACGTGGTTACGCAGCGTCTCTGCACAACCCCTGCATTTCATCACGGAGCGCTGACCAAGACTCCTCATCGGCAGACTCTTGATGTTGCAACCATCGAGCCAATCAAAGACCATTTGCGCGTGGAAATGAAAGACTACATTGAAAATAGAGTGACCAGAAGTGAGCGCGGAGACTTGGTGAAGCCTAGCCTGCGAGAGGTCGTGGTCTGGGGGAAGAGTTCGTGGGATAAAGTCACTGACCGTGTTGTGACCAAGGCCCTCCGAGCAGGTGACGTGGATCAGAGGCGCTCACTGAGTGAGAGCGCTATTGCCTGACCGGAGAGACGGGGGCCCAGGAAATCGACTCTAAAGGAAATAGAGTCGTAAGAAATTCAGGATGGAATCCGGGGTTTGGAGAGTGATGACGATGTTCCAGAAGAAGACGGCTGAACTATAGTTGAATAAATGTAGATTGTTGTACCATCCTTAAAAGAAAAAATAACACACTCCCCCCTGAAAATAAGCCCTAGGGTGTCTTCTTGAGGACAAATAAAAGGTCCCTGTCTTATTTTCGGGGAAACATGATGGTCATTTGGCCCTCCACCCACTAGGGGCTTGGGTCGCCTACTGGCGGCTTGTCCCGCTGCTAACCAACAGTTTAGTTTGAAGCCACCAGCTGCTCCACGGGAGAAAGGTGAGGCTTTATGCGCCCACAGGAAGTTGGCGTTTTACCAGCCCTCTGAGGCAGTCCTGCCTGCCCTGCCGGGTCCCTGAACCGGAAAGGACTGGATGGCAGGGAGTTCTCTTAGAGACCCAACAGCAGCCAGAGAGCTGTTGAGACAGAAATCAGGTTGGACAACGATCATTTCCTAGTGGGATGAGACAAAATGATTTTGCAATATCAAGCCATTTGGGCCAGGCTTTTTTTTTTTTTTTTTTTTTTTGCAATTTGGATCGGGCTGTTTAAGGTTAGTATTTGATTTTCTGGAAGAGACCTTAAAATCAAAGTGAAGTGTCTTGTTATTCAGGTTCCTCTTTGACACCCCTTGTGGGCATCTGTTTTCTTTGGGGGTTGATCGGAAGGTTTTGAAATGGATTAGCGGGGATGGTTGCACAAGGCCACGGAGCTACTGAAGCCACGGAGCTGTGCACTGTGAAAGGGTCAGTTTCATGAGATAGGAAATTGTGTCTCAATTCTTGAAGTGGCTGCATCCCAAAGGGGGGGTTCGATATATTATTTAAAATTAGATTGACCATCAATAGAAAGACTGCCAATAAAAGTTAACAGACAACATAAAGAACAAGCAAGGTGAATTCTTTGTCCTTTGTTTCAGCACATCAATTATGGTGAAAGCCATAGACAATTATCCTTGCCATTTAAAGGAAGTCGCCAGAACATTCGCTCCTTAAAAGTGGCTGCCTCAGGGTGCAGGATAGCATCAAAACACACAACATTCTTCTAGTACTTTAATGCTTCCTCTCCCCCACCCCCACCTTCAAGCATGACCCCAGTTCTATCTTACAAATCTGCCTAGACCAGAGCATGTACCCTGGTACAGATAAGAGGTCTCGGCACACAGAATCCAGGACAAATAAACCCTTCAGGACCCATACTGAGAGTAGCAATACCATGAGGGTGGGGAGAAAGTGGGAAGAGAAGGGGAAACCGACCACAATGATCAAAGTACAACATCCTCCCCCCCTTTAGGGGGATGAACAACAGAAATGCAGAAAAAGAAAGACAACAGATGATGTAAAATATGAAAATAAAATAATTTATAAATTGTCAAGGGTTCATGAGGGTGGGAGAGGGGGGAGAGAGGGGAAAAAGAGAAGCCGAGGCCAATGAGGACAACCTATGTACAAATGTGTTTGATAAAATGGATGTATGGATTGTGATCGAGCTTTAAGAGTCCCCCAGAAGATGATTTATTAAAATAATAAGACGATGATGGTGACACTCGAAGAAGAAGTGCGTCCGGGTGATCTTAGACAGAATGTGGCTGACTCCTGGGAATGGGGCGGATGGATAATTTCATTTCTTTCATAACCTGATAGCCAAGCTCAGGAACAGCGGAAAAGGAAACGAGAGGACGAATAGATTGATGTGCCAGAGAAGTTAGAGGTAAACTTTTTCTGTTCAGCGTCACTCTTTTTTTTGGTGGGGGGGCATCACCGCTCTCCGGTGGTGGGAGTAGGAGGCCCAGCCCCACTGCTGGAATTGAACCTCCGTCCCAGTGGGCCGCAGTCCCGCGCACAACCACGACGCCCCCGGGCCTCAGCCCTACGGTGTCACTCTTACACACGTGAAAGACCGGGTGTTTTAAAATCAAGTTAAAAATCAAGCAACCCAATCAATATCAAGGGGCAGGGCAGGGGTGGAGATCCAAAACCCATCTGCAAGTGAACACGTTAGAGACGGGATCGACTCGGGATCCGTCCGCCACGTGTTCATTATGGTGTGTCGATCGCCCCGATCTTGTGGGTCCAGAGAGTGATGTAAATGATCGATCTGTATGTGAGCGGAAATTGACTTGGGGCAATGGGTCCATGCTGTCCCCGATAGACTTTCATCATTGAATTAGTTAGATGGAGGGTCCACATGAAAGATCCCACGGAGTCCTTGGACTCTGACACCCGTTTGGATCGTCATGATACCAATCATAGCAATAGTTCTGCTTAAAAAATTGCCAAATCTCAGTGAATTCCCCTTACGCCCCCTAGCCTATTAAGAACACAAAGCAGATCACACACCTATATCCACTTATATTTCTCTTGGAGCAGTTGTGGTTAAGGGAGTGGGTTGTCGCTTTTCTTAACAAGGAAAAAAAATATCATTTTTATCCAACGTTGAAGAAATCAGTGTCGTCCTGGATACATTCATATCTTATTCTCACCAAGAGGTTCGGGTCTGGGTGGGTTTAAAAAGCCTCGGATCACACCGAGAAGCAAGCCACAGCCGAGCCATTCTGGGCCTACGTTTTTGTTGGTATTGTCAAAGGCTTCCGGACCCTTCAGCCGAAAGAATGGACAAGAGAGGAGATGGTCCCCCAGGACTTGCCCGGGCACCACAAGATGCAGGGGCGCCCTCCTAGACCCTGATAATTTTCTGGGTGTGCGGGACTAGGTCTCAGCGACCTGACGGCGGCATAGATAGGGCATTCTCCGGGGTAAGCGGGGTGCACTGTCTCGAGCTGTCATGGACACCTCGGCAATGGACACAACGGTGCTTCCAGCCTCCGTACTTGGCACTTTGCTGTTTCGCTGCTACGCTCCTGCTCCTGAAGGTCTCAGAAAGCAGCGGGGGGGGGGGGGGGGGGGGGGGGGG
>PVJH01043208.1:0-13746 GCA_004026705.1 Nesogale talazaci | reverse complement strand
CACATAAATCCATCTAGACCAGGAGATGTACAGTGAAGTTGGAAACATGGGAAAGTTAGGATAGATGATCCATCAAGACTAGTGATGGGAGTGGTAATACCTGGAGGGTGGAGGGATGGAGGAATGGAGAGAGAGAACCAACTTCAGGGATCTACATGTAGCCTCCTCTCTGGGGCATGGACAACAGGGAAGTGAGTGTTGGGACACATTGGACAGTGTACAGGATGAAAAAATAATTTGTAAATTACTAAGGGTTCAAGGGGAAAGGGGGGGAGGAAAGGTAATATAGGGAGCTGATAATGGGGGCCTGGAGGAAGGGAGAATGTTTTGAGAGTGATGATGGCAATGGGTGTGTAAAAGTGGCCTGAATACACCTGATGTTGTTAGGGATTGTGATATGGGAGTTGTAGGGGCCCCCCAATAAAATGATTAATTTTTTTTAAAAAGGGGGGGAGGGGAAATGGGAGGTTTTTCTGTGTTTTTTTTTTTAAAGAGGAGCTTGTATCAAGGGCTCAAGTGGAAAATATTGGGAAATGTATGTGGAAATATGTGTGCAAATGTGCTTGATACAAATGATGTACGGAATGTTGTAGTAGCTGTAAGAGCCCCCAATAAAATTAAAAAAAAATCTGGCTAGAACAGAGGATGTACACTGGCACAGATAAGAACACGGGGAATCCAGGACAGATGTTCCCTTTAGGACAAGTGGGGAGAGTGGTGATACTGGGAGGATGGAGGGAAGGTGGAGTAGAAAGGGGAACCTATTATAAGGACTTACATGTAACCTTCTCCCTGGGGTAAGGACAACAGGGAAAGGGGTGAAGGGAATCATTGGGTAGCATACGATATGACAACATAATAATAATTCATAAAGTACCAAGGGTTCATGAGGAAGGGAGGGTTGGGAGTGAGTGGAGTGTTTTGAGAATGATGATGGCATCAAAGTTACAAATGTGCTTTGCACACAATGGATGTATGTATGGATTGTGCTAAGAGTTGTATGAGCCCTCAATAAAATGATTAAGAAAAAAGCCAAACACAACAACACAAACCCTAAATACAGGAAAATTTGGAAAGCAAATCAGGTTCAGCCCACATCATCGGAGGGATCTACTGACAAAGTTTTGATGGTTCAGGTCAGATTTGTGCCTTTGATTTTCTAGACACCTCTCCTTCAAGCACTCTCTTTAGTGACCACTTTCCTCAATTTTAGATGAGGGGAGTACTCTAGAGACTTGTTTGTTGAGTAGTTCCACAAATGACTTTTGGGCTCCCACTGTCATAATGGAGAACTTTTGACCAAAGTTTCTGATCGTTTGACATGCATGGAATTTGGTGACAGTCCTGAAACACTCACAAGCTCACAGAATCTTGGTTATAAGATCCCTGGAGTTTTGAAAACAGCCTGTTTTCATGTGTCTTGGAAACAGGATGTGTCTCTCAATTTGGATTGTTTTCTGGAAGAATAATTTAAAGAGAAGGTTAATGAATAATGAAACCAGCCTTTCTGGTTTTCGTGGCTCCAGCTATTTTTAAGGTTAGTTTATAGCAGAGCAGGGAAATTACTTCTGACTGTACATATATCTTTAGCAACATGTACCAAACGGGCCTTTCCTATCGTGGATAAGAAAACTCATGTTTTCATTACCCGCGGAGCGCCGTTCTACTCCAGAGCACACGGGAGGGCTGAGAGTAGGAATGATCTACTGGTAACTGATTTGGCTTTTAGAATCCTTGGGCAGTGCCAACAATGCTGCCCTTGGTTGCTAATCGAAAGGTTTGTGGCTTGAGGTCACTTTAAGAGAAAGGTCTAGAAACCCATTTCTATAAAGCCCAGCCATGGCTTGTGAGAGAAAGGGCTAAAGTGTTCTTCTGTATTGAAAACACAGACGTCGGCTGATAAACTGGATTCAGAATAACCAACTTAACGTCATCGCCTTCCACATACCATTCATTTTCTAGAACAGGACTCATCGTTCTAAACAACAATGGGACATTTGCATGTGGGTATTCCGGAGTTATTTCAAATCATTCAGTTCAAAATGAAAGTCCTCATCTTTTCTTCTCCACTGCGCTCTCTCTCTCTCTCTCTCTCTCTCTCTCTCTCTCTCTCTCTCTCTCTCTCTCTTTAAAGACTACAGCACCTGGTATTCCCAGGCAGTCTCCCATCCAAGTACTAACCAGGCCTGACCCTGCTTAGCTTTCTTAGATCAGATGAGACTGGGCGCGTTCAGGGTGGTATGGCCATAGACCTCTTAATCTCTTACGTTCCACTCTCTCACTTGGTCAAATCTCTCCTGTCTGCATCCTCCACCCGATGAATTCCATCAGTGAATCATGAAAAACCTGGGCAGTCTCCTCTTCCTCAGGCCCTATTGCTTATCTCTGCCCCTTTCTTTCCATTCGGACCATGGTTGCCCTGTTCCAGACTTTGGTCTTATTGCCCTAACTCTCATCTCCATCTTCTAGACTCTCCCCCTTCCATCTCCTACACAGAAAAAAAAATTTACAATTGATCTACCAAAAAAGTTTACACTTGATCTAGCAAACTGCTCCCCTGTGTAGAAATGACCCTTGCCAGACACTTCTATGGCCTCCTTCCTGAGCTCAACATCCAAGTGCTTGCCTGTTTCCATCCCATTTAACCTATTCCTCAGCCCCACTTCCACTGCATCTCTTCCCTTCTCTCCCAGTGGCTCCAGTTTCTGCTCAGTGTTCAAAAACTGTTCTTTTTGGCTCCCTGTGGTGGTGTTCTGCCGACATAAAGTTTAGCCATTCTCTTAAGTCACTGTGCCAACATTGGGTGAGCCAAGGAGGTGGCTCATCCGTCTCTCAGCTGATGGCTTCAACCTCTCTGTGGTCACTGAAGAGAAATCTGTCCTGTTATCGTCACACACATCTGTCTCCTCTACAGAATTGTTGACACCTCAAGACCAGAGAAGATCCCCTTTCTTTTTGTTACCTCCCCATGTTCAGTTTGACGGGGATTTCTTGTCTACTCTCTGTATCCAAACCACATGGTACCAAGACACCCAGTCACCAAGATCTGACTTTTCATTTGACTTTGAACTCGCAGCGGAGAGCAGCGTTTCCGCAGGTGGTGGTGTTCACTGTGCTCCCGGGGACATCCTCCCATCTTAGTGGAGAAGTTGGAATGAACAGGGTACTAAGACGTCATTCTTGATCCTCATGGAAAGTGTGAACATCGAGCCACCCTCATTCTCTGATAAGAAGAGCACCATGTCCCATGTTGTTTTGTGAACACAGGGCTTAAAAGCAACCTCGGATCGTGACAGTGAAGAAAGTATCAGTAGCTCTGTGAGGATACCCCACTGTTCTGCAGTCATAGTCAAACCCCCCCCCCCACAAAAACAAAGGATTGCGTTGTATGGCCAACAGTCAGTGAGAGGACCCTGTCTCCGACACATTGGCTCCTTGAGGTTGGCCAGCTCTTCTGCCACATTGAAGTCCTTCTAGCTGTTCTCAAGGTCATGCCTATAGGTCACGCACGCTAACGTGACAGTTGCTCTTCCCACAGCCTGCTCACTTGCATAAACAGGGCCCTTCTATTCCGGAAGCCTGGTTCCCGAGGACTTACCGTCACGATGCTGGTTCCATATTTCTTTTCCAGGGCTTCACTGTTGAGTTTGTGGTCGTCCTGAAATCCGGGAAAGGATAAAGAATAGAAGGGGTTAGATCCTCCCACACATCCCGACCCTGCGTGGCAATTAGTCCATGAGAGTTGGGTATAGCACTGGGAATGAGAGCGGGCCCAGAAAGTGTAGGACGAAAAGGAAAGAAAAAAGATACCACCTCTTTTGTCAGATAATTAGAACAGTAAGGGAGGGGTCTTCAAGAGTTTTGTCTGAATTCAAGGCCTAAGGATTTTCTGGCCATTCCTGAAGGGGTCAGACTGAACCTGTCACTTGCTGCATGGTAGCTGTGGTATGATTTAATCCGCAAAGTAAGTCCTGTGACTTCACCATCGCTTCCCAGCGCAGGTTTAAGTCCTAAGACACTCATCTTCCAGGGCTTAGTATGTGGATACTTAATTCGGACCTGAATTCCAAGATTAGGTGAAGGTAACAGGCGACACGAAACCTGAGTCACTGCATCTTAGGTGACTTGCTTCACCAACCACCACGAACCCCTCAATAGATGCCGCCCCAGCTGAGTGTCTCTGGCACCAAGAAACACACTTTCCCATATTTGAGAAATAGAATTCCAGTACTCGACTGATTAGAGAGGCAGAGACTCTGCCAAAGAAATGCCGCGAGGGCTCTCACGTGGAGATTCTACCACGGAGTCATTTGACCCTTTTCGTGATGGGCTGCCAAGTGGATTTCAACTCATAGTGACCCTGTACTAATGTAGCGGTTCTGGCTTTTGGTTGAGAGCTTTTTGCTGGGAGGGCCAGTTTGGAGGAGGGGTGGTGGTGGCGGCAGGGAGAGGGTGTTGTCCTCTACATTGTAGGATACTTAGCAACATCTCTGCCCTTTACCCACGAGATGCCAGCAGCATCCTCCCCTGAGTTGTGACATAAAAGGTGTCTTCAGACCTTCCTAAATGAGCCCTGGGTGTGCAGGTGAGGCCATCCCCACCCCTTCCCTTGTGAGATCTATGGGCTGAAGCACGAGGAGCTTCTTCCTGTAGCAGCAAACCCAGAGAGTAGGCCCCCTTTATGTCCCCTAGGAAACCCAGCACTTGGCAGGGAGACAAGGTCTGTTTATTCTTATTTATCCCTGTGACTAACACTCCCACCCCAGAGTGTCCGAAACAAATATTTATGCTGGATTCGTACCAGAACCATCTCTTTTCTTAGTGATGTGGAGCGAGTTTCATGTTGAATCACAAGAATCAGCCTTCCAAGAAAAGAACTTTCTTTTATTTCTTGTCCTCTGCTCCCTAGCTTCTGCTTTGCTCTCTCATTCCTTCAAATGATGCTTTGAATGGAACTCAAAGGATTAAGACACTGTCCTTTTTTACTTTCTTGAGGCTCACAGATAAACAAGCAGCACAGAGGACCCCAGAGCAGGCTAAGCTCTGGACAGATACCACTAAATTATGCTTAGAGCCAATGTTTGCAGGCATGGGACACTTGAATATACACTTCAAATACAGTCCTTCCTCTCAGCCTGTTCAGACAAGGGCACAGGGTGTCTGCTTGCCCTCTGCTGGCTTGCATGGAAACAGCCAGGCACCGGCCATTCTCAACCTGTTGATATTTATTAAAAGCCAGGAACGTTTACTAGTTGTCAAGGTTCTAAGGATGGAAGAGAATGGGATGCAAAAACATTGACAAACTGAAAGGCACTATCTGCGTTGGAACCCACTACATGCTCTGCAGAAGAGAGGTGAGGCTGTCTGCTTCTGTAAAGATTGATAGCCTTTGGGATCCTGTAAGGTAGTTCTGTCCTACCGTGTCCACTCCGATTGGAATCAATTTGGTGACAGTGGATTTGGTTGAGAGAAAGCTGGTGAGGAGGAGAGAATGAAAGAGAGAGGTGCCTTTCTCAGCAGGGAAACAGTGCAAATACTCTCACCAGTCATATAGCGCTAATCATTTTTCGCCCCAACCTGAATCTCCACAAAGTGATAAAAAAGAGTTCATTGTCATCACCACACACCTATATTTCTACACATATTCATGTTGAAATAGCAATTCCAAGGAAGGATGGCCATCCTTTCCATCTGAACTGCTGCAAGCACACAGGAAGCAATCACGAGTTACTGAACAGCGATATGCCCTGCCCTGCCTTATCTCATTCGGCTGTAGGTGCTAGTTTTAATTCTTATTTTATGAAGAAGTATACCGAAGAATGAATCAAAGTAGGTTTTAAATTCAGTTAGTGCAGTTCCTGGGCTTATTCTTAAATATTTATCTATCTTCTTTCACATAGGGCATTGCATGTCTAAAGTCCAGTTTTTGTTGCCTATCTCAACAGGCTCTGGTTCAGTTAGTCTGATTTATTAAAACAGGTAATCCACTATAGACATCTCACTTAAACAAGCAGGAAAGAAAGAGTTTGGGGACTTTCCCTTCTGAGTTCTAACCAGGACAGCCTCCAAGTTCATGCAGGAATCCTGCACAGGGCTTTACTCTCCCCCAGATTTATCTCAGAGTGTTTATTTGTTTGTTTCAACAAGGAGACAAACCTTAAGAGAATTTCCAGTTGCTTGACCTGGTTATTCTTTTGTAATAAGACCAAGTTCTCAGGAGGGCGGCCATCAGGGGAACCCCGTTTGACTTAAGGCTACTGACCAGATCAGGTTCTTCCTTAATCTTCTGTTTCTGGGGCTTCTTTTTGCGGTTCCAGCACGTGTTCTTCAGTCCCCTGCCGGACTTCTCTTGGCCGTCCTCCTTGCCGCTGTTCTGGGCGTCTTTCGTTCCATTGAGCTCCACAGAGTAAATTTCTGGTGTCCTCTGGAAGAGAAACCGGGGTGTAATTTTGGTCTAAAATGGATTTTTGAAAGCACTTCCTCCAATGAAGGTCTGCTGTGGGGCAGGGACCTACAAGGACATAGGGGCCCGGGCACGAAGCCCTTCACCCCTCCCCCTTCCTTGGTAAAGAGAGGAGCAGGGACAAGGAAAAAGGGCTGGGAAGTCTCTCTCCCACCGTCAAGCAATGATTTCTCATCCCTTTCCCCACCCCCCTCTCCTCGCAGCCCCTTCTTAGGGGGGAAGTTGGGTGGGACAGGTCTTCTCCTTAGGCTGCCCCTCCTTGGGGGAGGGCAGGTGACGATCATCTCCCTCAACTCTAGACAAGATCCTTCCAAGGAGACACACTGCCCTAGGACCCACCAGATGCGTGGCCCCTTTCTCATCAGAGGCCTGTGCACTGAGTTCATGAACCGCCCCCCCGCCCCCACACACACAGAAGGACCCGGCACGCCTAAGGATGCCATGCTGCTCAGATGCCCTTCCATCCATTTCGCTCCATCCCCTCCCTCCTCCCAGGTGCTGCTGGAGCTGCCCTACGACGCCCATGGCCCTTTCCAGCACCTCTGGATTGAGTTCTTTATCCCAGCTGGCCCTGGAGTCCCACCCCTGGCGCTCTCCGGTGTCAGGAGTGGGATCGCGGAGCAGGTGAGAACAGGCAGCTTCGATGCCCAGTTCCTGCCCGGGGGCCCTGGCTTTTCTTTCTGGCTGTTACACACACACACACACACACACACACACACACACACACACACACACACTCCTTCCCTCCAGCAGCGCTCCTGGGGCGCAGGCACGCACCTTGGCCATGATGCCCGGGTGCGCGAGGTCGGCGAGGTCCGGGCGGCTCGCGGAGCTGTCCTGAGGGAAGTCAGGTGCACGCGGCCCCGCGGACCAGGCGAGCCGGCCTCCGCACCCGCTCAGCTTTTAAACGCGCGCGGCTCCGCCCAGGGCCGGGGGTGGCAGGAGCGCCCGTGCGCTCCCCGCGCAGGAGGGCGGGCGGCCCGGGCCGGGTTTCTCCCGGCCTCCGGAGGAGCAGAGGCGTCCGCGGGCCAGGACTCGGAACCCGGAGCCGAGCGCAGCCTGCGAGCGGGGGCCGCAGGGCCCAGACCTGGCTGCTGAGAAAGCCCGCCCTGGCTTTTCTTTTTTTTAAAAACTCACCTTACTTTCCAAATAAATGGGTTTGAAAGCTTCTGTCATCAGAGAGAGAGCGCATGCCGTTTCCTGCGGGACCTACCAGGGCCCTGCTGGGACCGACCTACAGGCTGGAGGAACTGCCAAGCCTAGTGCCCTCAACTAACTTTTAAACTTGGATTTAAAGCTGCTTCTGCTGGGCCCTTTCCTGCCAAGCAATAGATTGGCCGATAAAATAACCACAGCGACGAATGATCCCCAAAGGTCAACCTTGACCCAGAAGTGAGGGAGAGCCGTGGTAGGAAAAGCTGGGTGGATTAAGGCAAACAGAGCAGACAGAATGGATCTAAGGAGAGAGTGCCAGTTGTAAACATTGTAACCTAACTATTTGCATAAAAATTATTCAAGGACAACCTAATTCATTTGTGTAAACGTTCACCCCAAACACAAACAATGTATTATTTAAGGAAAGAAGGTAACTATTCTGGTAACAGAAAAACTTGGTTACTGGAGAATGGGGGTCTTTTGGCCGATGTGGGCAGAAGAGTGAATTTGGGAGAAACAGAGAAACCCCCCGAAGTGAGATATTACTTTGCAGGATTCAGGGGAGGAACACTAGGGGCGTAGTGGGCTATGCATAGAGCCCGTCACTGCAAGGTCGGCACCTTGGAAACCACCAGTAGCTCTGGAGGAGTTGAGGTCAGACGTTCTACTCTTGTGAAGAGAAGTCGTTTTGGAAACTCAGCGGAACAGTTCTCTTCTGTCCTGCGGGATTACTAGGAGTTGGCATTGGGTTTAGAGATAAAGCTTGTAGAATTATAAAGTGATTTTGAGAGAGGGAAGTGGTGGGGGGGGGGAGGTGGAGAAATGGGAAGATATGGGGCAGCCTGCAGGGTGTGAGGGTGGAACTTCCACCTCTGGCAGGTCCCTGACAACATAGGGGTGCAACTATTGTTGGAGGATCTTCAGCAACATTTTATTCGCATGTGCTAGCAAAGATGCTGTTCTCTGATTTGACCGTTGTGTTAGATCACCTTGCTTCCGAATGGGTAGAAATATGGAGCTCCAGTCAGTTGGCCAAGCAGCCATCTTCCAGATTTCCTGGCATAGGTGGGGACATGCCTCCAGTGCTTCACTGGCTTGTGGAAACATTTTGATGGTACTCCATCAATTCCTGAAGTCTTGTTTTTGGCTAATGCTTTCGGTGCAACTTGAACTTCTTCCTGCAGCACCACCACCACCGGCTTTTGCTCAGATGTAACCTCCTGAAATGACAGTGTCCAACTCTGAGTTGGAATCAACTCAATGGCAGTGGGTGGTGGGGTTTGGGGGCTCAAATCTTGGTGTTGCAGTTGGCTATGTGTTAGACTGCCATCTTCAAGGTCAGCAGTTTGAACCAACCAGCTGCTCCAAGGGAGAAAGGTGAGATTTTTCTGTTTTCAGAAAAGAGTCCAGAAAACCCAAACTCACTGTTAGTGATTCACTACCAACTCTTAGTGACACTCCTCTCCACCCCCACCCCCACTTTGTGGGTTTCTAAGGTTGTAATTGTTTACAGGAGTAGAAAACCCAGTCTTTCTCCCACAGAGCCACTGCTGGTTTCAAACTGCCAATAATGAGGATCATAGTTCGTTTTGTAACCACTATGCCACCAACTTGGGCAGCAGGTCTGTGCTGCTGTGTAAGGTCATTGTGAGTAAGAATTAAGCTTCCATTTAAACTGTTTGAAGAGATATGGGATACAGAAAGAAGACACACTAAGATGTCCTTGAGTCCAAGTTCAAGTCAAGCTCCAGGAGCAGAAAACCCAGGTTCATGTGGATTTGATGGAGGGATAGGAGAAGGGGAGGTCGGGAGAGGTGTGGCTGCTAAGGAGAAGTTGACCTTGTAGATTTACAAACTCAAAAGTTACAACTCCCAGCCACTTGGAAAAAATCGCAATTTATTCTTCTTGGGGACACATTTGGAAAGGTATTGCTACTGAACCAGACAAGCATGTTTCCATTGTCAGGTTCTCTGTTTCTGCAGACTTCCTGGCTGGGCTTCTATAAGGGCTCAGGCTCAACCACTGCTCCACGTCAACTCTGATGCCATCAGCTGTCCTAGGAATGTTGGCATCTGCTAAAGAGGACACATGACACCACACCTCCGTGACCTTTTTAATCCTAGAGCCCTTTCTTTGCTGCTACTAATCATTCTGATCATACACCCCACTCAGTCTTGAAGGCAGGGGAGTCCTCTCTTCATTGTGTTCACCAATGTCTATGATCTTGTCACCGGGTGCAGTCTACATATGATGCAATTGACCAGTCAGTTTGGACTCATAGGGATTCGATGCACAAGATTGCAGAACACTGTCCAGTTCCGTGCCATTCTCAGTCTCGTTGTTCTGTTTGAGCTCATGGTTTTAGCTATCATATGAATCGATCTCATTGAGAGTCTTCCTCTTTCTCAGTGACCCGCCCAAGAATGATGTCCTTCTCCAGGGACTGGCCCCTCCTAAGAACATGCTCAAAGTATGTGAGATGAAGGATGAACTATTCCTGAGTTCTCAGGATCATTGCGACAGAACTTCCTCCAAGACCAATTTGTTAGCTTTTCTGGCATACCCCAAATCAACTGCTCTGGAGTTGATTCGGATTCATAGCGACCTTGGTAGACTTAGTTGTCTTTGCCAAGAAGTTGATTCAAAGTCATCGGTTCTTCAGTTCCCCCACTCCTTTACCCAGCCTTTGCATGCATATGCGGTAAGTGAAAATATCATGGGCTAGGGAAGGTTCACCTTAGCTTTTTAACGCTTGAAAGAGCTCCTTTGTAGCATATTTCCCCAATAGCACATGCTATTTGTTTGTTTGATTTCCCGGCTGCTGCTTTCAAGGACATTGATTGTGGATCCAAGTAAAACGAAATCCTTGATGACATCATTCTGTTCTCCATGTATCATGATGTTGCCTGTTGGTTCCACTGGGAGGATTACATGTCTTTTTTATTTTTAAATTTGAGGTAGAATCCATTTTGAGGGCTGTAGTCTTAGATGATCATCAGTAAACACTTCAAGTTCTTTTTGCTTTTGGCAAGTGAGGTAGTGTCATCTGCACCTGCTTCTTCCAGTCTTGTTGCTATGATGTCTTCATATAGTTCATCCAGTGTCTCAGATTTCTTATTCAGCATAGAGATTGAATGTGTATGATGAAAGAATACAACCTGGACATACGGGTTGTTTGGGTTTGTTTTTTGGACATCACTGCCCTCTGGTGGTGAGAGTAGGAGGCCCAGCCTTTGCTCCTGTGGAGCCGCTGCTGGAATTGAACCTTCATGCCAGTGGGCCGCAGTCCCACGCACAACCACTATGCTACCGGAGCGCAGTTTTTCCTTGCTCTATTGCACTACCTACCGTTTGGCCTATGTATAAGTTCTGCATGAGCGTGGTGAAGTGTTCTGGAATTCCTGTTTTTACAATGCTATCCATAAATTACTATGATCCACACTTGTCTAATGCTTTTGCATAGTTGATGAAACTGGTAGTCTTTTATTTCAATCAATATGTAAATGGCATCAGCAATGATATCCTTTGTTCAGTTCACTGTTAGCCTATGGCTGCCACTCTATTAGAATTATCTTCAGCAAAATTTTACTTGGATGTGATTTTAATGATATTTTTTAGATAATTTCTACATTCTGTTGGTTGTTCTCTTTAGAATAGGCATGAATTGGGAGCTCTTCCAGTCAGATACCAAATTTCTGGACATACATGAGTGAGTGCCTCCAGTACTGCATCCATTTATTGAAACACCTCATCTGATAGCCAATCAACTCCTTGAACCTTTGTTTTCACTAATGCCTTAAGTGCAGCTTGGATTTCTTTCTTCAATATCATCAGTCCTTGACCATATTCTACCCCCAGAAATGGTCAAATGGTGACCAGTTCTGTGTAGTCCTTCTATCTTCTTTGGATTTTTTTCTGTGATTTTTCAATCTCCCATCACAGGATCCTTCAAATACTGCTACTCAAGGCTTGAGATTTTTCTTTAGTTCTTTCAGTTTGAGAAATGCCAACTATGTCCTTCTTTCTTAGTTTTCTAAATCTTGGCCTTTGGTTTTATTACAATATTTTGTTTTCTTCAGTGGCCCTTTGAAATCTGTTGCTAATCTTTTAATTCATTTCTTCGTTTCATTTTAGCTCTTCTGTACATAAGAGCAACGTCAGCGTCTCTTCTAACATTCACTTTGGTCTCTTCTGTCTTTCCTGTAGTTTTAATGAGCTCTTTGCTTTCTTCATGGAGTGTGTCTTGGAAGTCATCTTACAACTCATCAGGTCTTTATTCATTAGTATTCAATGTTTCAAGTGTATTCTTGAAAGGGTGTCTAAATTCAAATGAGATGTACTCAAGGTTAAACTTTGGCTCTTTCAGTCTTGGTTTACTTTTCTCTAGCTTCAATTTGAATTCGCCTATGAGCAATTGAGGATCTGTTCTATAGGTGGTGCTGTTCTGATGGATGGTGTTGAGCTTCTCCATCATTTTGTTCGACAGATGTGGTCAATTTGATCCCTATGCACTCCATCCACATGTATAATTGTTGTGTACGTTGTTGGAAAAAAGGATATTTTCAATAAATACATCAAAAATTTGTCTCCTACGCTCTCTGGCATCATTTCTATCGCCAGTGTCATATTTTACAACTGCTGATCCTTCCTTTGTTTCTAGTTTTGGGATGCTAACTACCAGTAGTTAACAATGCATCTTAAAACATGGAGTCTAGTTAATATCAGACTATAGAAGTTGGTAAGTTCCTCATCCTTTGTGTTAATTGTTGTGTGTAAGTTTGAATTGCAGTCAGGTTCCTGATCTTTCTTGTAGGGCATTGATATTATCTTATCAATTGGAGTACTGTATTTCAGGAGAGATTTTTGAAATGTTTTTAAAATATGAATGCCCCACCATTTCTCTTTGGTGTATTGTTCTCAGGATAGAAGACAGTATAGATGACAGATAGAATACCAGTACTAGTCTATTCCAGCTTGATAAAGCCTATGATAGAAATCTTTATGTAATATATCTTTGATGATTTCCAGTTTTCCTAGATCCATGCTTTGTAGTTTCCACATTTTGCTTACTAGTTTAAGTCTGTTGCTGTTTCTTCTCATTTTTGAAACATGCTCCATCAGCAAATGAAAGTCTTGAAAGATGTGCTCCCCTCACATCATTAAAGTCAACTCTACTTTGAGGAGATGGCACTTCCCTAGGTGTCGTTGAATGCTTTCCAGCCAGAGGGGCTTCTCTTTGGGGATGATATCAGATGATGTGTCATTGATGTTCAAAAGATTTCGAGTGACTTTATTTTTCAGAAGTGGTTTAACTCTTCCTTCTTTCTAATCTTCAGCTGGAAGCTCAACTGAAACCTGTGCACCATGAGTGGGATTTGAAATATCAGGCTGGTATTGAAAGACCAGTGGCTTCCAG
Source organism: Nesogale talazaci (assembly GCA_004026705.1). Lineage (NCBI taxonomy): Eukaryota > Metazoa > Chordata > Mammalia > Afrosoricida > Tenrecidae > Nesogale > Nesogale talazaci. The sequence goes on along the minus strand of PVJH01043208.1, from coordinate 711 downwards.
CCAGCATCACGGCACGATGAAGACCACTAACTATAGTACAACAAACTGACAGATGAGTGGTCGCCACCCGTGGTACAACTCTGAAAAGAATTTCCCCTCAGAAACACTGATTCGACTCTGTTTGGCCCTCAGGGCTAGCGTCCAGATTGTTCTGGGTAATGGAACCGGATCCTTCCGACTCCTAATGCTCTTCTTTGTGTTGACTGAAAATCTAGGTTACAACATGACACCTCTGCCCATGCCCGTAAACAGCAGTTTCTGCTTAAAGTTGTTTTTTTCTGTCTTTCAAAAGAAGTCCAGGATTTGCCCCCTAGGATTGTTGCAATTGGAAAATATGACATATCTTTGAGAGATTGATATAATATGTGTAAGTATTCTTGGATAAGTTTTCATTAATTAATACTCTTCATGTATTTGAAACTAGGCTAGACAAAGGCTGGGTGCGAAGAAATGGCACAAAAATGATGTCACAGAAATTACACTTAAATTTGAAGGGAAAAACAAATAACTAAACAATGATGAATGATCCATGAGGAACATAATTTGGAGACTCAATGATACTCTTTGGGGGATATGACTAGGTATTTATTACTTAGAATTATTTCGATTGTGAAAGGTGAGGAAAGAGAGAGAAAGACTGGCTGAGTTGGAGTATTTTGTTTATTGATTACTCCTGGTGCCTTAAAGGCACACCATGTACAGCCGAATGGG
>PVJH01043206.1:0-13764 GCA_004026705.1 Nesogale talazaci | reverse complement strand
CCACAAGGTCAGCAGTTCAAAACTACCAACCGCTCTGTGGGAGGGAGAGCGAGGAGGCGTTCTATCCTGGTAAGGGTGGCCGTTTCAGAACCCAGAGAAATAGTTCTCCTGGTTCTGGAAGGTGCCCATGAGTCAGAAGGACTCAGTGGACTGCCCAGACCTCATACCTCCTCCTGCTCTTTTTCTTTTTTTTTGGGGGGGGGGGCATCACCGCTCTCCGATGGTGGGAGTAGGAGGCCCAGCCCCACTGCTGGAATTGAACCTCCGTCCCAGTGGGCTGCAGTCTCGCGCACAACCACTACGCCACCCTGGCTCAGCCCCCTCCTCCTGCTCTTGGTTCGTCCTCCCCAACACTGCCATATGTACTTACCACATTCTATTTAGTTTTTTTTGTTTTGTTTTATGGCATCATTGCCCTGGTGAGAGTAGGAAGCCTAACCTTGCTCCTGGAGAGCTGCTGCTGGATTTGAACTGCCAATCCTGTGAGCTGCAGCCCCGTACACAACCATCAGGCCACCAGGGCTCAGCCACCACATTCTATTTAATAACACATTTACTTAGTTAAACTTTTTTTGGGGGGCTTATTGTTCTCAGCTTTCTCCTTCTTTCCCTGATACCATGGGGCGTGGGGGGGGGTGTCTGGGAGTATTCCCTGGACATGCCCTCGGGGGCTGAGACTGTGGCCTTCCTGGAGGAGGCATCTCCAGCACACTAGTTAGAGCATCAAGTAACTAGACGCCTCTGCTGAGCGACCCAGACAGCAGCCTTTTAACAGCTGTCCTCCCTCCTGGTTGGGTCCTGGGATGGGGTGCTGCCGAGTTGATTTTGACTTAGATGACCCCAGGGGACAGAAGAGAATGAGCCCCTACACCGCCCCCCCCCCCCAATTCCCAGGATGTCCCAGGCTGCAATCCTGAGGGGAGCCTGTGGTCAGGGCTTTCTCCTGGGGAGAGCCTGGGTGGGTTTGAACTCCCAGCTGTTAGGTGAGCAGCTGAGGCCATCACCGGATCACCTGTGCTCTTTGCTTTGTGTCTCAGGGGTGTGGTGACACAAAGCTCAAAGCCAAGGGACTTTAAAGACTCAGTCCGAAGCACATCTGATGACATCTGTCTCACCAGCCTTGCTGCTCAGGGGCATTCTGACTGTATTTCTCCCAAGACATCTATATCTGTTCTTCTAGAGGCTCCCTAGAACTTCCCATGATCCTTGCCAATAGTGTCTTTCCAATGCATCAATGCTTCCTTGGTCTTCTTCATTCATTGTTCCAATCAGCTGACACAACACAAACACACCGACGCTCACCTGTGTGTGCTCAGTGTTGCCGTGTCCAGAATAGCAGGATCATGGAAACAACCCCAAACCTCAATTATAGAGAAATGGATAAACAAGCGCTGGTCTATCATACTGTGGAACATTATGCCTCAATATAAAACGATGACAGCTCTTCTAAACACCTCAAGTCATGGACAAAGCTAGAGAACATTATGCTTAGCAAGCTCAGTTAATCTTATAAAGACGGATATTGAATAGCATCATCGTTATAGGGAAAAGCAAAGAAAAAAGAAACGTGTTTTTTCAACAATCAATAAGACTGTCTGACTGTGAGGTAGCCAGGGACAGGGGCAAGCAAGAACAGGGAGAAGGGAGAGATAGATTATTGAGGAGGGAGGGAGAAGGGATGATAGTGGGATGGAGGGGGGGGGCGTGCAGAAAAAGAACATATACATGGAGGATTTAACAGGCTATTGTTGATTTCATTTCTTTTTTTTTTTCTTTTAGGCATCACTGCCCTCAGGTGGTGGGAGTAGGAGGCCCAGCCTTTGCTCCTGGGAGCCGGAATTGAACCTGCAACCCAGTGGGTCGCAGTCTGATTTCATTTCTTGAGATGGGCAATTTAAATATAATACATGTTTCTTTTAAAATAACAGCATAAGACGCCTCCAGATTCCTTGTCCCTCAAACCTAAATAGCGACTGAGTTGCTTAAAAAAAAAATGACAACAAAAAAGGGAGACAGAGGGCTGAGCCCCGGTGGTGTAGTGGTAGTGCGCGGGACCGCGGCCCACTGGGATGGAGGTTCAATTCCAGCAGTGGGGCTGGGCCTCCTACTCCCACCGCTGGAGAGCAGTGATGCCCCCCCCCCAAAAAAAAGGGAGACAGAGGGGCTGAGCCCCGGTGGCATAGTGGTTGTGCGTGGGACTGCGGCCCACTGGGATGGAGGTTCGATTCCAGCTCCATGGAGCAAAGGCTAGGCCTCCTACTCCCACCACCTGAGGTCAGTGATGCCCCCCCCAAAACAAAACAAAACAAAACAGGGAGACAGAGGTTTGTGTAAGACATGAAAATAATTTATCATTTGTCAAAGGGATCATGAGGGTGAGAAGGGGGCAGGGAGGGTAAAAAGAGGAGCTGATACCAAGGGCTCACGGAAAAATAAAATGTTTGGAAAATAATGATGGTAACACATGTACAATGTGCTTGACACAATGGATGGATGGATGGATTGTGATACGAGCTGTATAAACCCCCAATAAAATGGAAACATAAAATTGAAATCACTTAGAGTCTTTAGTGAAAAACAAGTTCATCTCCAAAAAAAGTTGACAAGCTTCCAGTCAGTAGGTCAGATTGTAGGCTGTGGCCACAGAGATCGATAGTCAGTACTGGTAAGTATGATGGCAGACTGCCGACCTACAGGCTGCAGAGGCTAATGACTAGGCTAGTCATGTCACATTGTAGCCCTCTGCCTCCAGACCAAAGCACAGGAGAGCAGATGCAGAATTCAGGTGCTGCATACAGCCAAAGAGCTTTGCCAGAATACTCACATACATGGGAAGCAGGTTATAACCCGGGTTGTAACCTTTTCAATGAACTGGTTGCTCTTAGCAGTGCTCATCATGGAGACAATTGTATTATAATTAGATTATTAGACATCAACATGGTGGATGACTACCTCCTATTAAAGTGATCTGTTTTTAAGCGGGACACCATTGACCGGGGGAGGGGGGTTGTTCTTGATTAAAATTTTGGTCTACATGGAGCAACAAAAATGTTCATAGAACACAAAAATAGTATTGTAATATATTTAATTTTAAAATGACACGCGATAAATGATTAAAAAGCAGAATGTCTGGTCACCTTATCCTAACTACAAATCCATTGTTGACACATAATCATCTTAACTAGGACACCCCTAGTTTTAAGTGTCAGAAAAACAAGCTTCTTTCCCTTTAGGGTCAATAGAGGTGCTGTCTGCAGAAACTTTGTGGCTCCAATATGTAACCGGAGGTTGAGCCAGCTGTATTTTTCCCTGGATACTCTCTGTCCACTAACAGCCAGATGTTTTAATAATGCTACATGGTCATCAAGGCAGGCGTTCTGGGAGACTGGGCAAACTAGCAAATCATCAACAGATTGCTGCAGTTTGAATCTGTTTGCAAACTCTAAAGGCTGCAAATCCCCAGGCAGGATCTGAGAACAATAATTGGGAGACTCAGTAAGTCATGGGACATTATAATCTAAATGAATGGATCTTTCCTGTCCAGGGAAAAGCAATGTTGGCTGGAATTTCAGAATGTACTGGGATACTATAAAGGACACTGCAAAGATGCACCACTTGAAATGGGGTGGCATGTGGAAAGGACACAGGAAAGTAATAAATGAGAATTGTCAAATAGGAGTAATTGTTTAATCCACAAATATTGAACACATATTCAGTCTCTATTTGGTTTTCTCATGGAAGGGACAGCAATATTACTCAGGCTCATACAGGGACTGTTTCAAACCTGTAGGAGGGAAATCTGGGATAATGGGAGAGTGTGGCAGTCATGTGCTTATGTTAATTTTATGATTGAGATGTAGGGGTGGAGTCTAGCCTGTTAATCTGGAGACAGCCACTGAGTAGCCACTGTGTGGGCATGGCTTTCTCCTGAGACTTCTGGGAAATCTCACGATATTTCCCTCATGAAGATGAGAAGCTATCTCCCCAGCTGTTGAAAGTTAGTCTGAGAGACGATGAATCATGGACAAGACAAGATGGCAGTGTCTGAGAAGCTGGAGGAGCGGGCGGAGAGACCACACGGCTTTGCTCTGATGTAGCCAGACCTCTGAAGCTGGGGCGGCCACATGGAGACCTCTGCCAGCGATCAGTACCTCTGCCCTGGAGGCGAGGTGCCCTGCCAGCGCCGGGATTCTGCACCCACTGATCTGTGACTTCGTGAGTCGGAAGGAAACTTTATATATTGATTTCGGGCATATGGGTTAATATCGGACTTAAGACTTTGAACTGGACTGGGTTGGGATGTTTTCTCAGTGTTTCTTTTGTATATAAGTCATTCCCTTATATCCATATGCGTGTCTATGAAATTTGTTTCTCTAGTCTACCTGGACTAAGACGGAGTCCTTCCTTTGTTTCTCATTTGAGTTGGTACTGGGGGTAATTTGGCAGAGGCTTAAAGAAATCTACTTGAAGTTTACTCAACTCAGCTGACAAAATTTGGCCACCCTCTGTGGATGTGGTGGCTCATAGGTTTTACGAACAGGGAAAAGTTTCGCGAGAGAGAGAACTCAGTTAAGTTAAATTTTCAAGAGGCATGACGGGTGCTTGAAGACAAGTCACTTCCTCTTCTGAAGGAGCCCATCTGTCTCTGCTGACAGGTGTCTGTCTCTGTTGACTTAGAGGTACCAGGCAGACTCAAGAATTTTGTCCTTTTTCATTACATTGTAAGTGGGAATTCCATTTGGATAAAAGATCTTGTCTCAATCGATTGACAGGAGTACCAGAACCAAGGAGAACAGTGTCTGTCAAAGTCTTCAGGAGTGGCAAGAGATATCTGAACAGGTTGGGAATAAATTGTTCCTGATCATTGACTCCCCATGCCCCTGCATGCCCCTCCTTAAGCTCTGGTGGCACAGTGGTTATGAGTGGGGCTCCTAAGATAAAGTGACCAGATGTCCCCCCTTTTTTAAAAATTTTATTTATTTATTTATTTATTTTTAGGCATCACTACCCTCAGGTGGTGGGAGTAGGACGCCCAGCCTTTGCTCCTGGGAGCCGGAATTGAACCTCCAACCCAGTGGGTTGCAGTCCCGCGCACAACCACTACACCACCAGGGCTCAGCCCCAGATGTCCCCCTTTTTAACAATTTGTCCTGCATCCGCGGTGTTTTACAATTAAATAAATATATTACAATACTGTTTTTGCGTTCTATGGACATTTTTGTTGTTCCATAGAGACCAAATTTTTAATCAAGGACTCCCCTCCCCCTCCAGTCAGTGTGTCCCACTTAAAGTCTGGTCACTTTATCCTAAGGCAAGGTCAGCAGTTCAAAACCACCAGCCACGCTGAGGGAGAGAGACGAGGCTTTCTACCCCCATAAAGCGTCATCGTCTTGGGAATCCACAGGGATGGGGTGGGGTGGGGTTCAGCTCTGGAGGACAGGGTTTCTGCGAGTTGGAATTGACTTGATGGCAGTGAGAGAGATGAAAGAGACCACTTCTGGTGATCTTCCACTCTGGGGCTGGAGCTTCGGTAAACAGATGGGGCCAGTCGCAGACAGGGTGACTCTGGTGTCAATTGAAAACTGGCACCCTTCTCCATTAAAAGTAGTTTCTCTTAATAAAGAGCCGCCACAGGAAAAGCTTCTGTTTTGTGCGTGGAATCCCTTCCTTCAGGATCAAACTGTGGGATTTTTTAAAAGTGGGATTTGGTCAGTCTTTTATTCATTCACTTATTGACTTTTGTGGTTTCAGCCTTAACTTTCCTAATGTTCAGATTATTTAACTTCTTTTTTTTTGTTTTTGTTTTGTTTTGTTTTTTGGGGGGGCATCACTGCCTCTGGGGGTCCTGGGCGCTACCCAGAGCCTCCTGAGAGCCGCCGCTGGATTTGAACCTCCAAGCCCTCGGGCAGCAGTCCGTCATTCAATCACTTACGCCACCGGGGCTCAGCCCCTTTCATTTCTTTTTTTACAGATGCCAGCCTTTGTTCCGTTGGAAGGGTTAGCCTTTTTCTGCTGCCTGGGAGATTGCAATTGTTGCAAATCATTTATTTCTTAGCCTTATGCTCTGTTTTGGTTTCCAGAGTCTGGGATGCTGGTGAGTTAAATTCGTTAGCCGGACACTTGGAGCAGTCTCCTGCTTGTCTCCCTGTTGTCGCTTTACTAAGGCTGAGGTCTCAGGTCCAAGGCCTTATATGAACACCGCATGGAAAGCGTCTCAGGTACAAAGGGAAGCCAGCATGTTCGGGAAAGGCTGGAGCAGCCACATTTAATGATCACAAGTGCTTTCATCTTTATTTTGTTTACAAGACTGAACTTTAGTTCATTCCATGCAGGATAGATCTCTAGCAAATTTTTTTCCCCCTGGCCCAAGAGTCTTCCAATAGTTTACTGGTTGTTTTATCAATTATTTCAGGACTCCTACTGTCCTTGGAATCATTCTGTTTTGCTTGTTCTAGCCCTAGTTGAGTTTTCTCCAGGCCAGGAAATATGGGAACAAGCTGATCTCATAAGAAAGGGAACTCAGGCTGGGTAGGCTTCCATAATAATTAAAAAATTCCAGGAGTCCTCGCAGAGTTGATAAAAAAAAATCTTTCGTAATTCTGAGTGTGTTTAGGAGGTAAAAGTGATCTCAGGGGACTCTATCACATCACTGCTGGGATCAATCGTAAGGGGCTTTTCAGACAGAAGTTTATTTATGTATTTTTCTTTCAGAGGCAAAGGTCAAATTCAGATAAAGCGATGGTCAGTGGGGTAGCAAGGCCAAGAGGGGAAGGCTGGGTGCTGGCATTTGATGTGATTCTTTGTTCAGCAAATGCCTCGTGATCACATTCGATCAATTTCAGACTGGAGAAATAGCCAAGAATCTCCAATTTCTTTATCTTTGGCATCAGCAGTGGGTGTGTAAATTGGTCTTCCTTGTAAGCATCTAGCTATTGTCCTATCACTGGCTGTGTTGTGTTTCAGGGTAGATCTTGGAATGTTCTCTCTGAGAGTGAACGGATGCCATTCCACTTCCATGTGTCATTTTTGACATCATTAGCCGCATGACTGCCTGATTAAAAATGGCCCAAACCAGGCCCCCTCCATTCACCGAGTCCTAGGATATCGATCTTTAAGCATTCCATGATTATTATTATTTTTATTTTTTACAATTTCCAATTTTCTTAGATCCGTACTTTGTATTTTTCCCAGGAATGGTTACAGTGGTTTCTTTACTTTCATTTTTTTTTTGGGGGGGGCAATCACTGTTCTCCGGTGGTGGGAGTAGAAAGCCCAGCCCCACTGCTGGAATTGAACCTCCGTCCCAGTGGGCCGCAGTCCCGCGCACAACCACTATGCCACTGGGGCTCAGCCTACTTTCATTTTTTCAATCAGCAATAATCATGCCTCAGATAAACCTTGCTGACCCCGATAGTGCCACCACGCCAACCTCGTCTCTTCTCTTTTTGAGTCACGTCAGATCAGCAACTGAAGAGCCCAGTGCTCAGCTCCACCCCTGCTGTGATGGTCCAGCCTATGTTGAGGAGGCAGCTCTTCCTCGGTCTTGCTTGAGAGCCTTCCGCCTTGAGAGGCGCACTTGTCAGCATGGGATCAGACCGCGTTGTACTGCTGTTGGTAAGAGTTTCCACGGCCAGTCCTTTAAGAAGTACAACACCAGAGTCCTCTTTCTCGTCGGTCTTGGTTCAGAAGATCCCCTGAGACTTGTCGACAATGGGCCAATCCTTCTGGTATTTGAAATTCAGAAACAGGCGAACCGGCACCGTAGGATGAAATGACAGGTGAGTGATGGGCGAGAGTTGCCCCTGGTCACCATATGAATCCAATCTGCACGCTGAGCAGTCATCTGAAGGGCTGGATCCAATGAAGAAGAGCAGCACATCAGGAGTGGAGGCAGAATCATGAACAAGGACGCCATGCAGATGACACAGCCTTTCTCGCTGGAAGGGAAGAGGGCTTGATGTACTTACTGATGGAGATCAAAGACTAGGGCCTTCTGGAGGGCTTCCATATATCTCTTTCCAACACATGAGAAATGGAGGAAACATTGACATCGCCTAGAATTTCATTTTGCTTGGCTCCACAATCAACACCCATGGAAGCGATGGTCAAGAAATGAAATGATGTAGGATATTGGGGAAAATCTGTGGCAAAAGAGCTCTTTGAGGCAGCAGTTCTCAACCTGTGGGCCGCGACCCCTTGGGGGGAGGGCCCAATGACCCTTTCACAGGGGTTGCCCGCTTGATCGCAGTAGCAAAATTACACTTATGAACTAGCAATGAAAATAATTTTATGGTTGGAGGGGGGTCACTACACTATGAGGAACTGTCTGACAGGGTCACGGCAGGAGGAAGGTTGAGAACCATTGCTTTCAAGTGTTAGAAACAAAGGTATTATTTTGAAGACTCAGGACTGCCTGAGCCAAGCCATAGCATTTTTAGCAACCAGAAATTGACCACTCCTTTTCCACCCTCTCAAGTTTTGAGTCAAGTTAAGCCAGACAGACAAGAACATACATAAGGAGGGACCAGAATGCTCACTCATGCCGTAAGTTGGAGTCCCAGGCTGTGGCTCCCCATATCGCTTAGACAGTCTCCATTTAATAGATTCATCAGTTAGCACAATCCCCGTTTGATAAGGATAGTTATAACACACAAGCTTTTACTCTCAAGAACCAAAACGAACTCACACCGAAACTCAAAAAAATGAGTTTGTCTACACAAAGGGGCAGAGTTCTAATTAGACTTCTTGAAAAGAACCTGACAGGATGCCTGAGATTCTGCAGGAGTGCAGAGCCCAAACTAGTTCAGCAGGTACTGTGTTCATGTCCACATTCCCCAGAGATCATCATCCCCAGAGCTACTGTACCTGAAATCTGACTTCAGACATAGAAATGTCACAAACAAAATCCTGTACACTGTTAGGAATGAAAACAACAGAGTTTTATTGGGCTTAAGCTGGGAAGCAATTTGCAAAAAGTACAAAGCACTTCATTCTTCCAGTGGAGAGAGGGGTTTACATACCGAAGACAGCCCAGGAAAGGGCAAGGGCTGATGGTTGATTATGGGCAATATCCGCTTCCATTTGAAGTCTATAGAAATGTAGTGGTTGGCCACTTGGCTCTAAGAGAGCGAATTTCACTTCGGGGAGTGGTGCCAGCTGGTTCAGTTATACAAGATTACAGTTCTGAACATGTTTTCCCTGGGAACAATTGTTTATATCTGAACACAATTTTTACCCAGGAACAAGTAGAATGTTTACGTTTCTCACATGTGGCACGAGTGTATCCAGGAACTTTTCTGGTTAAGGAGCACTATACAAAGGGTATTTAAAGTTTATGGGTACAAAGCAATTAAGGAAAATATCTAAAAAGTCTCCTTGCTGGGCTTAGGTGCCCTCAAGTTGGTCCCAGCAGGACGAAACGCTGTGCAGTCCTGCACTGTCCTCATCACCGTACCTGTGTCTGCTGTTGCTGGCACGGTCCAATTCATCTTTTATTTTATTTTTTCTAATCATTGTATTGGGGGCTCTTCCAGCTCTTTTTTTTTGGGGGGGGGCATCACTGCCCTCTGGTGGGAATGGGAGGCCCAGCCTTGTTCCTGGAGAACTGCCGCTGGATCTGAACTGTCAAGGCAGTGGGCCGCAGTCCCGCGTTCAACCACTATGCCACTGGGGCTCAGCTCCTCTTCCAGCTCTTATAACAATCCATATATCAATCATAGCAAGCACATTTGTACATATGTTGCCATCATCATTTTCTTTTTTCCCCATGTTACAATTTTAATTTACATATATATATATTTAAATCATTTTTATTGGGGGCTCACATAGCTCTTCTCACAATACACCCATCTATCCATGTGTCAAGCACATTAGTACATGTGTTCCCATCATCTTGTCCAAACATTTTCTTTCTACTTGAGTCCTTGGTATGAGCACCTCTTTTTTTCCCTTTGTCCCTCACCCTCATGAGCCCTAGGTAACTTATAAATTATTATTATTTTCATATCTTACACCATCCGCTATCTCCCTTCACTCACACTTCTATTGTTTGTTCCCCTCAGTGTGTGTGTGTGTGTGTGTGTTATACATTAATCATTATGATAGGCTCCCCACTTCTCCCCATACCTTTGTGGTATTTCTACTCCCATTACTGTTCCTGAAGTCCTGGATTCCCTGTGTTGAGAGCTCTTATCTATACCAGTGTCCATGCTGAGGTCCAGCCGGATTTGTAAGGTAGAACTGAGGTCATGATGGGGAAGGGGGTGAGAACATGAAAGAACTAGAGGGTGCTATATTGTGCCCTGGCAGGCCAGTTCCTTCCTGTGACCCTTGTGTGAGGGGATGTCCAACTGTCCACAGATGGGCTTTGGGCCTCATCAGTTAATCTTTTAAAAGACCCTCCTCTTTTTCCACTGCCCCCTTATCAAGCATGATGTCCTTTTCCAGCGACTTCTCTCCTGATTACATGTTAAAAGTATAAGAAACAAAATCTTGCCATCCTGGCCTCTACGGAGCACTCTGGTTGCAGTCCTTCTAAGGCAGATGTGTTTGTTCTTTTGGCAGTTCACGATGCTTTCAATGCTCTTCTCCAGCACCAGAATTCAAATGCATCGCTTCTTCTTTGGTCTTCCCCATTCAATGTCCAATTTTGACATGCATATGAAGCAATGGAAAATACCACGATGACTTGGGTCCAGGTGCACCTTAGTCCTCAAAGTAACATCTTTTTTTTTTATTAGGCATTACTGCCCTCTGGTGGTGGGAGTAGGAGGCCCAGCTTTTTGCTCCTGTGGAGCTGGAATTGAACCTCCATCCCAGTGGGCCGCAGTCCCGCGCACAACCACTACACCTCCCTCAGCCCTCAAAGTAGCATCTTTAGGGGGTAATTATTATCTGGCCTCCCCTGTAGATATATGGCTAGTACCCTCTAGGCGAGAGCATTGCATTTTAGAGTAGACCTTGAAATTCTCTCTTTGATAATGAATATGTTGCTCCTCTTCAAAAAGGTCCTTCTTGGTATAGAAGATCACATGATTGTTCAGTTCAAAACGGCCAATACCAGCCCATTGATTTTTGTTTTTTGTCTTTTTGTGGGCATCACTGCCTCTGGTGGTGGTGGGCACTACCCAGCCGCTGCTGGATTTGAACCCCCAAGCCCGCAGGCTGCAGTTCCGCACTCAACCACTTATGCCACCGGGGCTCAGCCCCCAGCCCATTGATTTTACTAATACTTAGGTTACCCAGCATCAAGGATTCTGTTTTATTTGGACAACTTCCAAACTTCATATAGTCTGTATGCCAACTTAATAAGAATAAGTATATGGGGCTGAGCCCCAGTGGCGTAAGTAGTTGAGTGCGGGACTGAGGCCTATGGGCTTGGTGGTTCAAATCTAGCGGCGGCTCTCAGAAGCAGCACTGGGTAGTGCCCACGACCATCAGAGGCAGTGATGCAACCCCCCCCCCCCAAAAAAAAAAAGAATAAGTATATGTCTGCAGCTGTTTCTCTCATGTTCAGTCATGCCACCTCCAGCTATGAAGGTCCCCAAAACTTTACTTCATACACATTATTAAAGTTAATTCTATTTTGAGGAAGACTGCACATTGATCATTTAATTTTATATACTGACTACTAATGCCAAAGTTGATTCTTTTTTTTGGGGGGGGGCATCACTGCACTCTGGTGGGAATGGGAGGCCCAGCCTTGCTTCTGGAGAGCTGCTGCTGGATTTGAACCACCAAGCCAGTGGGCCGCAGTCCCGCACTCAACCACTACGCCACTGAGGCCCAAAGTTGATTCTTAAATCAACTTCTACACATAGAAATCAATCAGTCATGCAATCACGATGCAACCATAATTACTGGTGACTGTAATGAGAAAGTTGGAATCAACGAAGAAGTAAGTATCCGTCATTGGAAAATAATGGCCTCGGTGATAAAAATAACTCTGGAGATTGCATGATAGAATGTTACAAAAAGCAATCACCCATTCATTGGAAATACCCCTTTTGATAATATCAACAGTGACTATGCATATGGACCTGGTCCTATGGAATCAAACCATCTATTTCTGTGGAAAGAGACATTGGCAAAACTCAATATCATCCATTATAGCAAGACCAGGGGCCAACAGCAGAAAAGCCGTTCCATTGCTCATATACAAGTTCAAGTCGAAGGTGAAGACAATTGACACAAGTCCATGAGAGTCTAGGTAAGATCTTGAGTCTCTCCTGTCTGAATGTAACTACCATATAAAGAATAGACTTAGTAGACTAAACACTAATGACCAAAGACCAGACAGGTTGTCAAGTGACATCAAGACATCACACATGAAGGAAAAGTCATTAAAAAGAGGAGGGAGGGGGGACCAACATGGATGCCAGAAGAGAGTCTTAAACTTGCTCGTGAATATAGGAAAGCTGCAGCAAACCTCAAGGAACACTCGGTACATTTAATGCGTTACTCAAGGGGCAGCTCATCTTAAGGTCAACAGTTGGAACCCAACTGCTTCAAGGGAGAAAGAGGAGGCTTTCAACTCCTGAACAAGATCGAGTCTTGGAAACTCACAGGGGCCATTTCTTCTCTGTCCTATCGGGCGCCTATGATTTGAAACTGACTCGATGCCAGTGAGAAAGAAAATTTCATTTTGCTTGGATCCACAATCAGTTTTCAAGAAATCAAATGATGAATAGCGCTGGTCCCATCTGCTGCGCAAGACCTCTTTAAAGTGCTGAGGAGTCAGCATGTCACTCTGAGGACTGAGGGATGCCTGGCCCACGCCATGGCATTTTGGATCACCTCATAGGCATGTGAGAGTCAGGGAATAAAGACGACCCCAGAGAACGGATGCACTTGGCTGGTGGTGCTGGCGACGAGGACTGAAAGTACTGGGGATGGTCAGAAGGACAGACAACTTCCACCTGGCATGAGCACGCCTTAGAAACATGCTCCTTCCAAGAGAGGATGGCAAGGCTTCATCTCATAGCCTTTGAACAGGTCATCAAGAGAGACCAGTCCTGGGCTGAGCCCCAGTGGCATGGTGGTTGAGTGCCACTATGAAAAAAGAAAAAAAGAGAGAGACCAGTCCCTGGAAAAAAACATCATGTTTGGTCAAGTAGAGGGTGAATTGAAAAAGCAGCTTCTCCATGAGATGGGTTGAGAGAAGGGCTGTAACACGAGGCTTATCCAGAGTAGCAGCTGTGAGGGGTGCAGAACCCTGCCCTCTTTACAGGGTCCGTTGAGCAGGCGGTTGCTATGAACTGGATCTGGCTCAGTGGCTGCTGACAACCACCGCACGAAGAAGATGCAAGGAATACACAGTCAGGGGACCAAAAAGAACTCGTTACTTTAAAACCGTGTCAGAAGGCAGCATGTGATCAAGGACTGATGGTCCTGAAGAAAAATGTCTTCAGTTGGATGGGAGGCACTGATAGGAAAAAAAACAACAAAAAACAAGACGGCTGGAATCAGTGGCAGCGCAATTGAGATGTTTCAACACATGGCTATGCAACGTGGTGAGCACTCATTGATCTATGCCAAGGAATTTGGAAGGGATGGGAAAGGATCCCTATTTGTGCCTGTTGCAAAGAAAGGTGAGCTAACAGGATGTGGACATTAAGAAGCAGTATGCTTAGGATTGCTCACAAATAAAATTGTGCTGAAGATAAAAGTGGCTCCTGCAGAACAGGACGGGAAGCTGCCAGTCATTTAAGCTGCATTCAGAAGAGGATATGGGAAGAGGAATATTGTTGCTGAGGCCAGATGGAT
>PVJH01043205.1:0-13772 GCA_004026705.1 Nesogale talazaci | reverse complement strand
GTGGAGGGAGGATGTTTTGAGAGTGATGATGGCAACAAGTGTGCAAATGTGACCTGCATTCCATTGATGTATGTATGGATCGTGATGGGAGTTGTATGAGCCCCCCAATAAAATGATTCATTACAAAAAGGAGAGGGGGAAGGGGAAAGAGAAGCTTATACCAAGGGCTCAAGTAGAAAATATTTGGAAATGAAAATGGACAGCAATCAAGACCCATATTAAAAAAAGAAGGTCTCAGGGGATATATACTGGAGTCGGAAACATGGGTAATTTAGGATAGATGTTCCCTCAGAACTAGTGATGGGAGTGGTGATACTGGGAGGGTGGAGAGATGGTGGAGTAGAAAGGGGGAACCAATTTTAGGGATCTACATATAACCTCGTCTCTGGGACACAGGGAAATGAGTGACGGGACATGTTGGACAGTGTACAGTATGAAAAAGCAATAACCATTTATAAATTATTAAAGGTTCATGGGAATGGAGGGGGGAAGGGAAATATGGAGAGCTGGAACTGGGGGCCTAAGTGGAAGGAGGATGTTTTGAGAGTGATGATGGCAACAAGTATACAAATGTGGTTTGCATACAATGCACGTATGTAAGTATATATTGTGATGGAATTTGTATAAGCCCCCAATAAAATTATTTAATAATAATAATAATAATAATAATAATAGCTTTATTTCAAAAAACCCAAAAAGCTTTATTCTGTAAGTTCAGGAAGTGACCTAAGTCGACAAACTCACAGTTTCAATTCCCAAGAGGAAGTTGTCAATGTACTTGAGACAATGTCTTATAAATCTGGATCATAAACCAAGATATTATCAAAGCTCAAGATAGTTAATTCTCAAATGCAAATTATTCAGTCAGCATTCTCAACAGCATCAAATATTTACTCTGTAATCTACTTAAACTGCAGACAAAGACAGAGATGGCCCAGAGGACCTTCATGAACTAGAACACATACGCAAAGGAGTGACGAAAGATCGAGAGAGCTCTGAAGAGAGTCCAAAGTTTCACTGAAAAAGAAGAAAATCTTCCAATCCCTAATTCCATTCTCCAAACCAGTTTTTCCTCCACTCATCCCAACCAATTTACCAATAGCAAGACAACACCTTTGCCCTATTAATTCTCTCTTCCGACTTCAATACACACACCTGACATCACCCACCATTTGGGTTAGCAATAATAATGGTTGCCTGTATGTTAAAACAGGAGAGTAGGAAAGAGGGCGGAGAAAACTGGGCTTGATATTCCCGCTCTAGCTGGAGGAGTCGACTATGCACTGAATTGCTAACCACAAGATGCACAGTTCCAACCACCAGCCACTCCACAAGAGAAAGCTGAAGCAGTCTACTTCCATAAAGATTTCCAGTCTCAGAAACCCCAAGGGTTTCTATAGGGTCTGTAGGAGCCAGAATTGACTCGTTGGCAGGGAGTTTGGATCCTTTGCTGGCCCTAAAATTAGGATGCTGCCGGGAACTGACAACAAATCAAACCTATAGCCAGCACCTGTTTTGTTTATCCCTTTTTTTTCTCCTTGGATTTTGTTGTTGGTCCTTCAGAAACATGGCAAAATAAGGCAGCTCAGAAGAGGGAAGGTGAGTACACAAAAGAGAGGTGAAGTTTGTATAGAAGAGGACCTTATTGAATCATAAAAATAAAATTCATGGGCTGAGCCCCGGTGGCGTAGTGGTTGTGCGCGGGGCTGCGGCCCACTGGGACCGAGTTTCAATTCCAGCACTGGGGCTGGGCCTCCTACTCCCACCGCCAGAGAGCAGTGATGCCCACAAAAAAAAAAAAAAGCAAAAATAAAATAAAATAAAGTTCGTCTATTGGACAATAGTCTCTCCACTAGAATGAGGTGTAATAAAAAAACCACACCAAAAAACCGACATTCAATCATTAGTCTTATAAATTATAAAGAGCAAACCTATTTCTTGATATGGCTTTTAGCATCTTCCAACACTCTATGCTTTGTCCTACCTCCCGCATTTCCTCATCCAACTTCCGCTGCTCCAAGGCTTCCTTCTCGGCGCGCTTGCGGTGCTCCTTCTCCACCTTCTCGTACTTCTTCCAGTACAGGAGCATCTCCTTGGTGAGGCGGCGGGCCCGAGGCAAGGTCTCCTTGCAGTTCTTCTGAGCCTGCAAAGCCGCGCGGCGCACCTCCTTCATACACTGGTGGGCCAGCTGCGAAAGACAGCAATATTCTCACAGACGGGGAGGAGCGGTGTCTGCACCTCGTCTTGGGATCGGAACCACCCCAGCGCTCGTGTTTAACACGGGCACGTGGTTCTCTCTGCCCCTCCCCGCTGACGACTCCCACCACTACCGTGCGCCAGCCCCACGTAGCCGAGATGGCAACGAGGATGAGAACTCCACTGGCGTATTACCTTAGGCGAGGAAGCGAAGGCTCAAATGTATGTGCACAACTCCTGCTACTATCTTTATGCCCTACTTTAATGACTGCCAAATTGTGAATTATGTCAATAAATGGCTCAGAAATAAATAAATAAAAGCTGCTTTTGACCTTGAAAACAAAACACACAAGTGTTTGAGTTAGAAGCACCTGGTATGTGCTAGAAGGTCACAAAACATGTCACACATGTTACAAGAAACAGTTTTCAGTGCTTTTATGCCACATACCATTCTAAGCTCAATGTATGTTGATTTAATTATTTTTTTAAAACGTATTAAGTCGGTATTATTATGATCCCCACTTTATAAATGAGGAATCAGAGTTTGGTTGAATGGTTAACCCAGAAAAATTCAACTAGCAGCAGTCTGTCATCTGATCCTCAGCTACTTTCAAAGGAAGTTGTATCGCTTCTCTCTATGCCAACGTGCTATCAGCATCACTTCTTAGATGAAGAGAGTGAAATTCAGGGAGAATCCGCTGTCTCTCAAGAATTAGAACAAAAGAAAAAGAAATTATCCAAAAAGGTTTGAATACCAGAAAACCGAGGAAGAACTAGCTAACTCCTGAAGAGGATTAAGAAAATTTAGACGTTCTCTCATGCACTGGTGCATTCATCACCAATACAGTCCAGCAAAACCTAAAGCAGAAAATGTGAAACTAGGAATTTACCTTTCGGCTATTGGTGAGAAACAGGTTATGAGCTGAGGCTTTCTGCTTGTTGGCCTAAAATTTCCAAAAATAATATTTTATTAGAATTCATGCATAAGAATAGATAAAATCTGTATTTATTAAACTCCTAGAGAGTTAGAAAATGTCAAGCCAAGCACTTTTATGGCACACTTATGGAGCAACAAAAAAGTACTCCCCACCGTACATAAAACTACTAAAGCAGTATTAAGAATTAAGTAGTGTTGTGCCTGTCTTAAGAGTTCTCTGTATACCTTTGTAAAGAAGGTAAGTTATCTGTAAACTTTTAACAGACCAGGAAAATGTAATCACATACCCAGACCCAGGCTCCACCTGATTACAAGCCAATCTGCACGGCAGCTGCGCGAGCAGGCACCCAGCAGCCTCAGGAGGTCCACGGCCGAGTCACCTCATTACCTCGCAGTCAGGGCAAACCTACTGCTGCCACGACTACTCACTGCTGCTACCGAGTATGGCTCATCTCCTCCAACAAAATTTCAGAGGGAGATCTAACCGCAGATTGATTCAGTAGTCTGCAACCCAGTTTACAAATCATTGTATCTTTAACTCTAGCTTAAAAAGCAAAAAATTTGTTCCCGGCTTTTGACACACACACACACACACACACACACACACACACACACAAAGGCAAAACAAAAAAGCTCAATAAAAATAAATGGATTTTCAGAGGGGGCGGGGGTGGGGGTAAAAAAAAGAATTTTCTGAGTTCATCCATTTGACATAAGGGAAAAAGCAGAGCTAAGTGGCTTTCTGGCTGTTCTATCCTCTCCTCATTCTGAATAAATGATGGATTTAAAACTGCACAGGCTCTGACTGGCATAACTAGTACGTTTTCACATGATTTCCACATCTGCATAAGAGTGTTTTATGCCAATTTCAACAACTTATTGTTGCAAATACTTGAGTAGCTATTTTACTTTAAAGTAAAGTGACCAGATTTTAACATTGGTAAAACGGGACACCATTGACAGGGGGTGCAGGGTGGTGGTGGGGTGTAAAGGAGGTATATTTCCTGCCTGTTCTTCTGCCATCCCTAGTTTGTCATGCATTCTTTCCAAAAATTGAGACTTTTTAAAAATGCTGCGGAACGCAGGAAAAATTGTTTAAAACTGGGACTGTCCAGTCAAAAGCAGGATATCTGGTCACTTTACTTAAAGACAAGATTCTCAAATATTCTAGGCTGAATATTTATTCCTTGTCATCAAAAACCTCTATACTAGCTATTACACAAGTTTTTTTTGGTTTGTTTTTGTTTTTTGGGGGGGCATCACTGCCCTCTGGTGGTCGTGGGAGTTACCCAGCGCTGCTCCTGAGAGCCACCGCTGGACTTGAACCGCCAAGTGTGTGGGCCGCAGTCCCGCACTCAACCACTACACACGGGGCTCAGCCCTATTACACAAGTTTTCCACTAACTTTCCTATCATGAATGTTCATAAAGAAAGAAAAATGTGGACTGAGTCCCAGTGGTGTAGTGGTTGTGCATGGGGCTGCGGCCCTCTGGGTTGGAGGTTCAAATCCAGCAGCAGCTCTCCAGGAGCAAGGCTGGGCCTCCTACTTCCACCACCAGAGGGCAGTGATGCTCTCCCCCCCAAAAAAGAACAAAAAAACCCCAAAACAAAACAAGAAAAATGTAAGGGGGGAAGGGCAAGGGAGGGGAAATTTAAGAAAAAGAAAAATGTCTCCACAAATCCTTATTGATGACTCTGGGGAAAAGAAGAATTTTACAGTGGAAAAGTACGTTACCAAAGGATCAAAACTAACCAATCACTGCTGTCAACTCAGTCTGAACTCAATGATCCCATAAGTGGTCTACTTCACAGAGCTTTCTGAGGCTGTCAACTTTTGTACACTTATGTCCTGATGGTGCAATGGTTAAGTACCCCACTGCTGACCACTGCTTTGAATCAATCAGTCACATCCAAATGATCTGTTCCCCTAAAGATTCAACCTAGGAAACCATAAGGGGTAGTTCCACTCTGTCCTACAGAGTCAAATACGTCACACAGCAACAGCAAAGACAAGACACGAAGGTATACAGAGAATGATAAAGCAAATGAAGCCAAATGCAAACCACTAAGGATTTGTGTTCCCCCCTCAAGCTAAGAGGGAGCCTCGAAAGTTTTAGTATCAGTATTTCTAACACTATCAAACAGCTTATTTATATTTCTACTAGGACTGTACTTTATTTTAGAATTTATCATGAGCAGTGTATTATTCTTGCAACTTTCAGGTTTGAACCATCAAAATAAAGTGTTATAAAACTAAAGAACGAACACTTATCACATTTACTTTCACTCATCACTTCATTCTAGTAATTGTGATTACTCAGAAACATTCAAATGTCTATATATTCTCTAAGAAAGTTATCAACTCCTTTTTATCTTAAACCTTGTTATTGCTACCTCGTGATTTGCAAACAAAATGACATTGGTATACATAGAAATATGGTTTCTCTTTCTCAAAGGTGTTTCCCTCCATTTTTCTGCCAAAGGCTCATCACACAACTAGTCCTATGTTTCCTGGAAATTCTGACTCAGTTCTAGAAAAAGTTAGAGAAAAGGCTATTCTACTTTCTCTTAACTCCAACAGATTAATTTCCTTTCTGTAATGTTGACACAATTTATGGAAGTCCCTATCTTCACTGGAAGGAAAACAGTCTGCCCATCCACTGAACTGGAGGCAGTCACTCACCTTCGGTAGTTCCTTCTTCACAATGCTGAGCCACACTTTCCTGCGCCGGGCATTTAGCTGCTCAATGGATAAATGTTTCTTCTTGGTGCCAGGGGGAGGTGCATCGTGAGAGAATTTGGCAAAGACTTTGGTCTGATGGTGGTGGAGATGAGGGGATTCTTCAGAGGAAAGTTCTTCATCTCTTCGCCGTTTTTTCTTCACTTTTTTTAACTTGGCTACAAAAAAACCAGACGCTTACAAGGTTGTATTCTTTTCCACAAAACAATGGTTTTCCCTCATTTCAAAGAAGGGTCAGAGGGTTTATCCCTTCATCTGCTCAGGCCCAGGAATATTCCAAGAGGAAGATCTCACTACCACGGAAAAGAAAACTGGATACCCACTTGGCTAACAAGAAAGAGAAATAAGGAATAAAACCTGAGAACGGGATTTCTTTTGAACACAAGAACGTGAAGGAAATATGGGATCTAGTAATGCCACAAAGACCCTTATAACTATTTCATTGGATTGTAAGGAATGGGAGTTAAAGAGACTAAGAGAAGAGAAAAAATGGACTAACTTATATGACAGCAAGTTTTTTATTTATTCAAAAATAAAGTATTTGATTACATCAACTTTGGAGAAGGTTGTGGAAGATGAGCAAGAAGCCGTGGCTAACAGCTGGATAGGGCAGCTGACGTTCATGAAGATTAAGTACTTAGAAGCCCCATGGGGCAGAGCCACTCTGTGCCATGGTGTTGCTTTCAGTTCCATCAACCTGAAGGCAAAGGAGCCTCGGGCGGTGGATGAGAACATGCGAGCTAGAACGCAGACAAAAAAGCAGGATACAAGGCCGTGCTTCTCAACCTTCCTCATGCCGCGCCCCTTTCATGCCAGTGACCCAGGCATTAAGATGATTTTTGATGCTATTTCATAACTGTAACTTTACTACTGTTATGAACAGCGCAACCTCAGGGAAAGGGTCATTCAATGTCCAAAGAGGTCGCCACCCCTGGTTAAGAACTGCTAATACAGGGAAAGAAGGAAGAAGAGAGCCATTCTGAGTAGAGTTCAGACTTTCAAGGGAATAAAATCTGCCTTATAATGGTAATTTAAAACTTTCCCTTCCTATTTCCAGCTGCTTACAACGAAGGAAGAGAGGAAAGGGAATGCATTTCCTGGGAAACATGAAACCAAGCACTACAAAGAATTGCCGAGAGGATTCACTTTAAAACACCTCACAGCAACAATCTCACCTTATTCCAAAGGCTTAATTGGCCTAAAATTTTGGTTAGGCATCTATAGCTTTTATGTCTTTCTAAATCAAAAAACAGCTATATACCAAATATGAAATAAAGTTCATAGCACTGCTAATTTGGATAAGAGACTCGGACTTTTCAGTTCACAAAACAAAAGGTCTATTATTCGGATTACGGTCAGTCTCCAAGCACCAGCAAGCCATGTGTGAGTACAAGTGAAAAAGGCACTTCAGCATGCTCACCTTTAAGCTTCTTTTCCTCCTTGAATTTCTTCTTTTTGGGTCCGAGTAGGAGCCGCTGCTGCTCATAGAAAGGGTCATAGGTGGAGAGCAGGCCCGCACTGTAGTACTGGTACTGCTGCAACTGCGGCCGGAAAGACAGGCACTTAGAAGGGGGTGTGCTCTCCAGCAAGTCTTCAGGGAGCACCATCTTTACCAAAGCTCTTCAACACAACATACTCTCGGCAAAAAGATTCATCAGGATTTAGCCTATCAACGTTTTTGGTTTCCAAGCAAAATGTTTGGAGGCTACGCACATGAAAGAACTCTCAAAAGAGACCCCCGTCGCAGTTTTCAGCTTCCACTGGAATTGTTTACTCAGTCCTGGCATGGATGTGAGAAATCACTGCAGAAAGTCTTTCCTTCTTTTGGAAATTCATCACTAATAAATAAATGATATGTCTATGAATAGGTCTTCAGAGATACTAAAGTTCCTGATTCTGGCTTCTGGGGTCTTATATTTGAATCTAAGAGTGACTGATGACTATGAATCAAATCGTGCTCCCTAAAAACATATGGTATAAATGCTAATTCTTATATACTTGTAAATGTAATGTCATGTTATGGGAGTTTGTTATGTTACAGAAGCCATGTCAGCACAGAAACTTACTCTTATCACTCTTGGGCTATAACTGGGCCGATGAGGCACACGATTAAACATGAGGGAGAAAGACAGAAAGAAGCCTCAGCAACCATCAAAGAATCCAGGAACAGAAATGGAAAAGAGACAAGGATTTCCCCCTAGAGCTGATAGAGAGAGAAAGGCCTTGGTTCCGAGCAAATGCTCTGAATTCGGACCTCTGCTCTTCTTAACTGCAGAAATACATTTGTTAGAACCACCCATGTGTGGTATTGTTATAGGAATGCTAAGAAACTACAACAACAGCCCTTCCAATGATCTCATATTCCTTCACTTTTCCCTCAGAAGAGATGCTAGCAATATTACGGACAGTACCTAAAACTTATTGCCATCCAACTGAGTGTGCCTCAAAGCAGCCCTATACAACAGAGGAGAACAGTCCACAGGGTTTTCAAGACTGACCGCTTTAGGGAAGCAGACGGCACCATCTGTTTCCCAAAGAGTGGCTGCTGGGTTCAAAGTGCTGATCCTTTGATTAGCAGCTAACACTTAACCGTGCCACGACTCACTATGCCTCCCCGGCGGCCAACATTCTAGTAGATGAGCAATCGCACTCTTCCCTACACTGTTATTGTTGGGTGCTGGTGACTCAGTTCTGGCTCAGAATGACCAAAGCTGACAGAGTTAAACTGCTCCAGGGGGTCCGAGGGAGGGAATAGCAAACCACTCACCTACTTTATTTAAACTGACCCCGAAATTCACATAAATGTTGTCTCACTTATTACTAATTCACAGATATGACTATAAACTAAAATTAAGTAGCCCACTCTTGAATCTCTTTCCTGAATTTAGCCAAATTAGTTGTCCAAGGGCTCAACCAGAAGAGAATTACAGAGAAAACTTTTGTAAGGTCTTCTGCCCAGGTCAAACTGAGTGAGCATTCACCAAGCTGTGTAATTATAATTCAGGCTTTCTGGTATGTTCTTGTACTTCAAAAGAATGAGCACGGGGCTGAGCCCCGGTGGCATAAGTGGTTGAGTGCGGAACTGCAGCCCGCAGGCTTGGCGGTTCAAATCCAGCGGTGGCTGGATAGCGCCCATGAGCACCAGAGGCCACAGTGATGCCCACCAAAAAAAAAAGAGCACATACTTCAAGGACCAAGTATTTGGGAATTAGATTTTAAAGAGCAACTCCTTAAATCTGAATCAGATAGTGTACTGTTTATGGTATTTCTTCTATATGTTCCAAAGTTTCAGCATCTTATTCAAAACTCTCTAATGTAGACCGTAAGTAATAACTGGGAGGTCTTCAGATCTTCAACTATGCTTTGCTTATTATGAACAAAGTGACATGCTGATAAAAACCAGGAAGCTTAAGTCGGAGCTTTCAAATTGTTTTAAATTGTTTAAAATTATCAGCATTCTATCGTCAGTATATGAAGAGAAAAAACACATCTAAAGCACATTTGTAATAAAAAACAACCACCAGAATGTAAAACTGTACAGTCACCTAGAAGAACAATTTGGTAGTTATTCAAAGTAACATAGTTACCAAGTATTAGATCCACACAAAGCTTATACTCCAATGTTCATAACAGCAATGCTCACAAAAGTGAAAAAGGAGAAACATCATCCACTGATGAATAAGTAAAACAAAGTGCATCCAGAATTATCATTGTTGGGTAATAAGAACAAGTGGAATGCTATACTATGCTATGGATACTTGAAACCACCACATATTAAGTGAAAGAGAATTAGATAGGGAGTACAGGGTTTCTTTTAGGGGTGATGCAAATGTTTTGGAATTAGTGATAAAAGTTACACAACTCTCAATATACTTTAAAAAACACTGATTATATACTTCTAAAAACGGCATGTTTTGGAATATAAATTATATCATATAAAGCTGCCAGTAAAACAACAATCACACCATTCCAATGTACAGTTAAAATAAGGTATGTTTAATGATATAGACAGGAGGGATGAATACCCAGCATGAAGTGCTGAGGCTTCTCCTGAAAGTCTCACCTCCTTGTCTTTACTGTACTTAGTCTGGTGAAGCTTCTTATATTTGTGCAATCGCAGCATGTTGTGAAGTTCTTCTCGGCTGAGATTCAGTTCTTCGTCCTCATCGTCGTTGTCGTCATCATCATCTTCTTCCTCTTCATTGTCCTCACTTTGAGAATCTGCCTCACTGGACTCATCACTTAGCAGAATACTCTAAGCAGGGAGGAAATGGAAATCTAACTTCACTAGGAAACAATCCCATTTACAATCTTAACTCTTGCCCCTCATCTCAAAATAATGACAGGAACAGCTGAGGGCCAGACATTCCACTTCCCCTTACACTAGTCTTTTTTTTTAATCCCTCCCCCGCCCCTTACACTATTCAACTGAGAACAAATGAACACCAGTGAAACCTATCATTACGAGCTGCAATCAACTCCGTGACAATGGTTTGTGTGTACATTACAGGGTGTTAAAATAAGGGCAATACTGTAAATAGCAACAAGGCTCTAGTAATAAGGCTTTAATTATTTAAAATACATACAAGACATTCTATTCTAATGAAATATTCAAAATCAAGGCAAAACAGAATTAGCTATGTTTAAGGGACTTTGGTGTTACAATGGTGTTACAGGTCATTGGGAATGTGGAAATCTTAATGAACAGCCATCACTGAATAAAAAGAGATCATTCCTATGTCATAAAATGACATATGGTGTCATATTGGTGTAACACCCCAAAGTCAGTAGTTCTAATCCACAAGTTGTGTCAGAGGAGAAAGACCAGGCTATCTGCTTCCTGCTTCCAGGCTCAGTCTCAGAAACCCTACTTAGTGTCGTGCTGAGCCAATGGCAGCACTGACTCAATGGCAGCAGGTCTTTGGTATTGATAAGATACAAGGGAGGATAGAAAGATGATGGCTAAGGAAAACAATCCTAATAATCATCTGTTGGTGAATGAATAAAAACAACCAAGCACATCCATACAATTATTCCCACATAAAAAGAAAGGAAGTACGCATATATAACATAACATGAATGAGCTTTGAAAACAGTCTACTGAATGAAAGACAGACACAAAAAGTGACACGACATCATTCCATACATGTTCTTGTGATAATTGGCAAAACCACAGAAATGAAAAAGTGAGTGATCTCAGTGCCAGAGGCGGAGGTTGTAAGAGAATAGGGAGCGACTTAATGGGTAACCTTTTTCGGGGGAGAAGGAGGGAGGGTGAAGATGGTGATAAAAATATTCTTAAGTTAAGACAGTAGAGATGGCTATGTAACTTTGTGGATATTTTAAAAACCACTGGATTATACAATTTTAAAGGGTCAATTTTATGACATATGAATGATCTCTTTTTGTTCAATGTGATGGCTGATCATTAAGATTTCCACATTCCCAATGACCTATAAAACCTCATGGAACAGAAACATATTAAATACTTTACACTTGAACCTTTTCATGGGCCTAGAAGAAGCTAATTGTACCTTTAAATTACTTAGAGAGGTATGTAAGAAAAGTACAAAATAGAGAAAGAACTCATTTTAATATAAAGAATTGTATCCTTAATTCTGTTTGGTCACCAATCTTATGTAAGTATAGAGATTATAACACTTGCCTGCATGAAACTCTCCAATGACTTCCCAATGACTAGCTCATGTGAAAGAGTAAAACGGCCCCATGTGGTTTTCGAGGCTGTAATCTTTATAGGAGCATATAGCTAGCTTGTCTCTCGTGGCATCTCTGAGTACAATTGAACCGCCAACCTTTTTGGTTTGCATCCAAACCCTTAACCATTGAATCACCACCACCAAAACCATACTCACTGCCATCAAGTCCTTTTTTTCACGTAGCATCCTACAGAACAGAGTAGAATTTCACCACAGGATTCCTGAGGCTGAAGTCTTCATGGAAGTAGATTGCTAACTCTTTTTCCCAACCAATTGCTTAAGCACTGTACCACAAGGGTTAGATTACACCAATCCCCTGCTTGGAAACACTTTAACGGCTCACCATTTCACTAGAGAAAAATCCAAATTCTTCTACATGGTCTACGATGTCCTAGGGCTCTCCAACCTAGGCTGTCTACCACTGCTCTCATCCATCCACTGCATTGCAGTTGTACCAATCAACTTTCTCTCCAAATACAGACTATGCTCCTTCTCAGAGCTCCTTCTGATTGAAAAGTTCATCTCTCTCTCTTAGTTCATCTTTCTCTCAGTAGTGGAACGATCCACACTTTTTACTTGCAAAGAGTGAACAGAAAGCTACTGCATTTCTCTAGCACATTGGTAAAGAGTTATCTTCACCTTGAGAAGAAACTGAGTAAGAATAAATGTCCACTGAAAAGTTGATCTCTTTAAAGAAGCCGTCCATATTTATGTCTAGAGAGGCTTACTACATTAAAATGTAAGTTCAACAAGCAGGAACTTTGTTTACCTGTTCACTGAAATATCCTCAATACCTATGATTGTACTTAAATGGCAGATGTGCTCAGTTAGCATTTGCTAGATGAACGAACTATTTGGGGACTCATAAAAAAATGGATTTATGGCTGAGCCCTGGTGGCGTAGAGGTTGTGCATGGGACTGCAGCCCACTGGGATGGAGGTTTGATTCCAGCTCCACGGAGCAAAGGCTGGGCCTCCTACTCCCACCACCTGAGGGCAGTGATGCCCACAAACCGCCCCCCCACCAAAAAAAAAGTGGATTTATATTCCTGATTAAAATATGAGTCTCAAAGGGCACATTTCTAATCTACTGTATGTTTCAATAGTTCTGTAGTCTCCTTGTGCTATGTACTCAACAAATGTTTGTGAATGTTGTGTCCTTGATAAACTCTCAAGAACATCATGTCCAAATTAAAGATGTCTATCTAGAAATATCTCTCTCAATCTATAAGAATGAGTCAGTAAGTTTTCCTTCTATTACAAGATTAGTATTCTATTCGGATAGTAAACATACGGATTTATTATCTCTTACCTTTAACCACTTTCTGCTTTTCTTCAGCTTAGAGAAGTTATATAAATTCCCCTTGTCAGATTTTGAATCTGTATAAAGAAGTAAAGAATATAAGTGAAAAAGAGACTACCCCAAGAAAAGAAACCGCCCAGAGAGAGACCGTCACCAACACTGACCTGACTGTAGAACACCATTCAGTGAGTATGTGTTTAACATTCCAGAACTGCTGGCTCCAGAAGTTTCACCCAGCAATGAATTTGGAGGTTCTTCTTTAACTTGCAGTAAGGAATCCCCAGCTTGGGGCAGTAAAGGGTTATTGTCCTCCAGTCCATCTTCACTGTCGTCACTATACAATTAAAAAACTGGTGAGCTCACAACCATATCTGACCCCAAAAAATATTTAAATTTAAGGTTAGCAGCACTGAATACTAGAAAATGAACTGATCTTTTGAATAAATTGATTCCGTTTTATTTGAAAGGAGAGAGGAAAATAAAATACCCCAATGCATAAAACACTTTAAAGATCTACAGGGATGACATTTTAGAAATGTGATAAAAACACTATGTTAGAGTAGCATACCTAGAAATGTTCCTGTTGAAGATGGCTGATGTTTGTCGCAGGAAATGGTCCAATCGGAGGGCCCTCTCCAGGTACTGAAGATAGAGGGGCTTTGCCAGCTCAGTGCAGCCGCCATCGTCCCCGGCATCCAACTCCGAGGCCATAGAACAAATCTGTCTTCATGCACAAAGGCCTCCAATTGCACAGCTGCATGATATAGTGAAAGATCAAACACTGTTCATTTTCCCATCCTTTTGCCCTCAAAGAGAGGAGAATCCAGACTTTCTAGACATAAGACACTGACAAGAGTCTACAGGAAGTCCAGGATAAAAC
>PVJH01043204.1:0-13758 GCA_004026705.1 Nesogale talazaci | reverse complement strand
CTGCTCTCCGGTGGTGGGAGTAGGAGGCCCAGCCCCACTGCTGGAATTGAACCTCCATCCCAGTGGGCCGCAGTCCCGCGCACAACCACTACGCCACCGGGGCTCAGCCTGCATTCTATGAAAATTTGTGTTGCTCCATATAGACCAAATTTTTAATCAGAAACTCCCCCACCCCACCCCCCCCAGCTCCCTGGTCAATGGTGTTCTGCTTAAAATCTGGTCACTTTAATCAAAGGGCACCCAACCCTGCTCTGCTGGCTCTGCCCACCAGTCTGCCTCCGCCCATGGCACCCTCCACTCCGGGAGCACCCCGAAACAGCTGCCCTGCCTCCCTCCCAGGCAGTGGCCACTTGAGGGAGCCCCTCCTCCCTCTGGGAAGGAAGCTGGGGACTTCTTGGGGGTGGGAAGGGGAGCCACCCCCAGAGCTGGGCACTGAGTCTGTTACTCGGACTGGGGGTTCGCGACAGGGGGGCCCCTGCCTCTGCCCTGTGTGGGGCTCTCCCTGGAGCCTGGGATCATAGGGCGTCCTCTGGACCCCATCTGGGTCTCCTCAGGCCGCAGACCCTGCTCCCTGGCTCGTCTCCCCCAGCCCAGGGGAACCCCCAAGCAGAGCAGGCAGCCCCACCCCCCGTGCCCCCTGGGGCCTCACCGCAGGCTGCCAGCGACGGGCCGGCCGGGCTGGTAGGGCCCCAGCTGCAGGCGGCACACCAGGGCGCCCAGGGCCTCGCAGTCCTCCGGGTCGCACGGGTAGCGCGCCGCCAGCACGTTGCCCTTGGCCTCCTCGTAGAGCAGCCGCAGCACCTCCTCGTCGCGGACCTGTGGGCGGGGCGGGGCGGCTCAGCGGGAGAGGGGGGCCCCGCGGGGGTGAGGGGGAACCGGGCGGGACCAGGGAGGGGTTCTGCGGGCCTTGCTCACCTGGAGCTCCCGCCGCTTCGGGAAGAACACATTCCTTCGGAACTGCAGGGAAGGCTCGTCTGCGGGGAGAGGCACGCACTCAGGGACCCCCCCCCTTCTCTGCCAGCGCCCCAGGGCGGCCTCGGAGGGCATCAGGAGGGTCCCCAGCGGCGGGGGTGACACTGACCCATGGCCACGTCTTCGTGCGGCGCGTCCGTGAAGCGCAGGAGCAGCTCTGTCCACTGGCGGCCCAGCTTGTAGGGCTGGTGCCGGGGCTTCAGCTGCACCTCTGCCGGGTGAGAGGGACAGGGGGGCCTGGACCCAGTGCTCCCTCCACCCGCAGTGCCAACCCCCGCGGCAGCTGGCATGGGCACCGTGCATTCACCCTGCGTGCCCGTCCTCCCCGTGTCACCTCCGGGGTGGGTAGGCTCAGGGAGATTACTCCGGCTGCTCAGTCACACATCACAGGGCGAGGGGACAGGCTCCAGGCTGGCTGGAGCTGAGACCCCATCCTGCGGGGTGTGCCTGTGGTGACACTGTCCTGCCCACCTGACCCCAGGGGTCCAGATCCTGATCTAATATGGCAGCTATGGCCCCCAGGACAGGCCCTCAACAATGCCTCCTTCCTCTGCCAGGAAGTAACCGCCCAGCAACTCCACCCACGCCCCTCCCCCTCTCTGCTGGGGTCCTCAGGGGTGCACAGAGAACAGCAAGTGCCCAGGCCAGGGGGTGGTTAGAGCCAAGGCGGGATGGAGGCATCTCTTGGCACTGCCTGGAACTCGGCGCCAGACGCCTGTGCCCGCTGGAGGAATACGGGACGCTGGCTGGACCCGCAGGCGCACAAGGGGTGGGGCTGGGGGAGCCCCAGGGCAAGAGCCACCCTCCTCTAGAATTCTCCAGCTTGCTCAGCAGCACTGAGAACCCCAGGATAAGATTGGGGGGGGGGTGGCTCCAGTCCCTAGGGACACCCCCACCCTGCACCCTAGCAGTCCCCTGGAGACAGGAAGTCCCTGGAGTCATGCCCTGCCCTGAGCCCTCAGCAGGGAGAAAGCCACGCCTTCCCAAATCCGGGGTCAAAGGGTGACTCTGGGCCCCATAGGGTCTCAGACTCCATGTCACCCAGGGACAGGAGGGGGGTCAGGGGGAGAAGAAGG
The DNA here is from genome assembly GCA_004026705.1 of Nesogale talazaci. Taxonomy (NCBI): domain Eukaryota; kingdom Metazoa; phylum Chordata; class Mammalia; order Afrosoricida; family Tenrecidae; genus Nesogale; species Nesogale talazaci. Next base: position 11,710 of record PVJH01043204.1, on the reverse strand, counting down.
GGGGAGCAGGTCTGAAGGACCCAAGGCAAACTGGGCCTGGGAACAAAGTGGGTGTCATCCTCTGGACAGGGCGCGGCGCCCCAGAGTGACCCTGAAGACACAAGTAGCCCATTCAGCCTTCTCTCCAGCAGGAGGGGGGCAGGAATGTGAAGAGGAGGGAAAGGGGGGGGGAGGGTTGGGCAGAGGAAGTGAGAGGAGGGATGGGCCCTGGGCCTCTTGCTGGTGGACACGGGCAAATGAGCGGGCACACCAGGAGGCCACCCTCTGGCTTCCTGAGACCCAGTCAGGGACCCACACCAAGGGAGGACCCACAGGAAGGGGCAGGTGAGGGCCCCAGCACCACAGCTAAGCGGGAAGCTTGGTGGGGCTGGGGGCAGGTGGTGATCCTCCTCCCTCATCCACATCCTCCCTGGGACCTTGGGCCCACCCCTGGCTGCCCTCTCAGTCTCCTGAAGGGCACCAGGCCCTCTTGCTGGTTGGTGAACACTGACCGGGAGCTCACAGGCTGATACACCAAGGGCCACCATGGGAATGGGGGCCACCACCCCCACAGACACTCACTGGAACTCTGTGAACTCTGGACCAGAACCACCCAGAGGACAGGGCGGGGGCGACCCCAAGGCCTCCTTCCCTGGGGAAAAGGCTGAGAGTCCAGCCCCTGTGCCAGGCCCACCTTCCTCAGAGCCCTGAGGGGGCTGCCCAGGCTCCCTGCGGCTCTGCTCTGAGCCCCAGGGCATGAGGCCCTGTTGTTCAGAGGTGGTAGAGGTCAAGGAAGAGAACTTGGCCGCTGCTGCATGCTCCCCCCCCCCCCCCCCCGCCAGCCCTGCTCCCTGTGCTTCAAGACCCCCCACTCAAGGTCCAGGGCAGACTGGGTCCTCTTCAGGCACCGGCGGGCTAGCCGAGGGCAGGCAGAGAAGTCAGGAGCAGTCCCAGGCTGGCTTCCGTGACAGCCCCCGACGTCCAGCCTTCCCTGAGGATCCAGTGGCCAGATGTGCTGGAGGAGCCTGGCTCCCGGACCTGTCCTGTGCCCTCCCTGTGGGGGCTTCTCACCGCCACGTCTTACCCAGCAGAGGGGAGACGAGCCAGAGAGCGAAGACCTCCAGGGCCGCGTCTGGGAGCTGCAGGACCTCTCTGACCACACGGTGCAGCTCATGAGCACTCAGCGCCGGCAGGTTCTCCACGGCCAGGGGCACCACCGTGTCATCCGCCAGATATACCAGCACATCAGCGGCTGTGACAGACGCCAGGCCAGGTCGGCTGGGGCTCGCCACTCAGGGGCAGCCAGCCCGGCCCAGTCACCCCACCACCCCCTGACAGCCTTGGGCGGCCAAGACTCCCAGCCAGAGCAGAGCCCGCTGCTGGCCACCCGGGTCCCAGCTTCCCCGACCAACCTCACTCTCAGACCACCCGCAAGCCCAGGCCCCAGGCCCAGGTACCAGTCAGCGCCTCCCGCCAAACTCCATGGGTTCAGACTGGGCTGGCCACTGTTGCCTGCCCTCACAGTCCTGCTCTGCTTCGGCCCTGAACAACATTCCACAGGCAGGAGCCTCGTTAGTGACAATGGCTAGCGTTCATCAGGTGACAGGGCCGGCCACTTGCTGGCCCAGGCTAAGAAGTGAACAAGGTACAGCACGTTCCTGGCCCTCGATTTTTCCCAGGATCCTCCAGGCTCCAGACCGACTCGCTCCTGGGACCCATGGGGAGGGCCCGACCCAAGAGGTCAAGCATCCCATGGGGACAGCTGAGGTCCTCGGGAGGGACAGGGAGACCTCACAAAGCACCCAAAGGAAATCCAGGGCCATCGAGTCCATTTCGACGGGCAGCAATTCCTCGTGGCAGAGCAGAACTGCTCCCTGGGGTCCCCAAGGCCGTGTCGCAGGGGTCCTCAACCTTCCTCATGCCCAGACCCTTTCCTCCAGCTCATGTTGCGGTGACCCCCCCCCCCCCGGCCTCCCCCGCCACCAGAAAATGATTCTCGTTGCTACTTCACAACTATTGTGCTACTGTGATGAATCGGGCGAGCCCTGGGAAAGGGTCGTTCGACCCCCAAAGGCGTCATGACCCACACAGGTGGAGAATCGCTTCTACAGCCCTTCACGGAAGCAGAAAGCCTGCCTCCTCTTTCACCAGAGCTGCAGCTGCTGGGTTTGAACTGCTAACTTGGTGGGTTTCAATCCTAGCCCACTCCCAGCAGCACCAGCCAGTCCGCGAGTGTGTCAGTTATCGCATCTGTCACGTGGCTCTCGATCAAACGCGGGCACCTGTGACAGGAGGGGGCAGGTGATAACCGATGCGCCTGAGGGGCCTCCGGCCAGACTCCATCGGACTCCACCAGCCACTTGCTTCCCAACTCATAAAATAATTTCCGGGCGCCTGGAATCCCAGCAGCCCAAAAGCCAGCGGGTGGCAGGGCTCCTGAGACTTAGCCCCCTGGGGCCCAGTTTCCCTTCCCATAAAACAGAAAATGACCCTGCTGTCCAAAGGCTGTGAGAGGTCAAGGGGAGAGAGAGAGAGTGAACGGGTCACTTGGCACCTTGGCTTTCACAGCCTGGCTTCCCTGGGCTTTCACAGCGGAGGCATCCTGAAGGTGCTGTGACCCACAAGAGGTCAGCGGTTCAAAACCAGCAGGCCACTCCTCCGGAGACGCCCCCCCCCTTAATGGTTACAGTGGTGGGAACCCGCCGGTCGGGGTTCTATCCTGTCCGAATTGGCAGGCAAGGATGTTGGCGGGAGATGAGGCTCTACAGGCGGGGCACCAGGTCCAGGGCTGGGTCCCCGCGCTCGCTCGGTCACATCTCATGCACCTCACTCATTTTTGGTTCAAGAGAGGGCCAGCCACAGCCCCTTCTCCAGCAGGGCAGTGAGGAGGGTGGACCCAGGACCCACCTCGGGCTCCCACGGAGGACACGCTGCTTCGCTGGGACCGCTCCGCAGGGCCAGGCTGCCCGCCACTGCCTTCGGTCTTGTCCATCTGCAGAGGCAGAGGGGTGCAGGCGTTACTGGGGTGGGGGGGGGTCTGGAAAGTGGGGGGGGGGCGGGGCTACGCAAACTCCTCCGGGAACTCTTTCCTAGGGAAGGGCTTTCCGGGCTGGGTCTGCGAGGTTGGAGGAAGGGGCAGACGGGCGTCCTCCGGCGACTGCGGGTCAGAGCTGGGCGGGTCGGGGGTCCGGGCTGTGACCCTCAGAAGCGGGGATGCCCGGGACATCCAGGCGGGGCTCGGCGAGCTCCGATCCGCCACGGGGGCCTGGGCTGGGTGTCTCACCTCGCAGGGACGCAGACGCCGGCCGCGTCGGCCAGGTCCCGGCCTGACTCGAGCCTCGACCCGGACCCCAGCCCCGGATCGCTACAGCCCCGGCGGCCGCCAAGCTGCGGTCTCGGGCGGCGACCAGGAAGCGCCGGACTCACGGCCCCGCCTCCGCAGCTTGCGGGAGCCAATCGGAAGCCGAGGCCGTCGCTCACGCGTCCCGATCGGCTCCCGTGCGCTCAGGCCCCGCCCCCGCGGGCCCGCGCAGGCCCAGAACTTCCCAGGCCCCGCCCTGCGCGACTGGCCACGCCCCTTAGGGTTTCCTCGTTATGAACGAGCCGCGCCCCGCGCGCGCGAACTAGGGGGCCAGCCCGCCCGCGATCGGACCGTTGGCCTCTGGCACCGGGTGACGAGGGTCCGAGGGCAGCGGGGTGCGCGCGCGCGACCTCTCACCCACCGTGTGACCCGGGGCCGGTGCTCTCATCTGGAAAATGGAGATCCGGGGGGGCCGCGCCCGGGACGCACTGCGGGGCGCAGGGCAAAGAGGTGCTGCAGCCCCCTGAGGACAGAAGGTCGGGCACAGGTCCCGTCACCCCTCCCGGGCCTCGGTTTCCTCTCCAGCCAAGCGAGGTGACCCTAGGTGACTAGCAGACCCTTCCCACTCGCAAATTAGCGGTTAGGCACTCAGGCGGGCCACAGGCCGGTTCCCCCCCGGGAGCAGCCATCAGGGGGGCAGGTGGCAGCCTCTGGGTGTGCCTTGCTTCGCACATGACCTGGGAAAGCTCTCTGTGGGTCTGAGAGGACCCTGTGGGGGGGGAACAGGTGCTCCCCACCTGGTCCTCAGCAATGGGGGCCTCAGACCAGGACGGATGACGCCTGTGCCTCCCTAGAGGGCCCAGACAGAGCAAAACGTTTGAGGCTGACTGGGCTATGCTGTGACGGGTTCAGAGCTTGAGGAACACGTGTCCCTGCCCTCAGAAAGCTGAGAGAGACATCCTGGTTGCATCCGGAGAGGGGATCCCTGTGGGAAAGCGTGTTAACAATCCCTCGGGACAAAAGGAGGCCTCCGTTCCCCAGCACCGACTGTGTGCTGGATGTCGGACTGACCAAGCCTCCCTGCCACATGCTTAGTGACCTTGTAGGACACGTGAGGTTCTTTCTAAGACTAAGAAAGCCCGGTCTTTCTCTGAGGAGCAGGGAGCGGCCACTGACTTTGAACTGTCGACCTTGTGGCCACAGCCCAATATGTCATACGTTACTGCCCTGTGTCCTTCTCCTGGACCCTGAGAAGTCAAAATAAGAGTCAGAGCCTCCTGTGGCACAGATGCTTCTCAGAGTTTTAATCCTTAGGATGAGGGTTTTGAAGCAGTTCCTCTCGGTTCATTCATGGCCGACAAACCGAAACCAGAGCAGATCCAACTTGGTAAAACACCAGGGGTGACTAGAACCATAACTGGAAAGGAAAAAGTTCGAGGTTGCCACCCTGTTAGAGACAGTCTCTTTAGAAAACAAGGCCAGGGTGTGCATTGCCTAGCAACCAGATCTCTGGCTCGGTAGAGTCAGAAACAATGGTGCCCGGCTTCTCGCTGGCCACCAACCCTGCTGCTGTGAATGAATGCCTCTCCACAGCCCGGGCAGTTATCCTGGTGCAGGGAGCAGGCTCCTGAGAGGGCTCACGGCGCCTCTTCCCAGGCTCCAGTGCCAGGGCTCAGACTGTAATTTTCCCAGTCCAGTTAGCTTTCTGAGACTCTCACCTTACCCACGGGGCCGTGACCAAACTGGTTTGCTCTGTTTTACGGTAAGGAAGCAGGGTCTGGAAGACTGAATCACAGGCAGGCGGCTGACAGGTGGGTGTCCTTTTGAGCATGGGGGTGGGGTGAGGGGGGGTCTCTAAACCCCAGCTGTAGTCTCATCAGTGCTGACTGCCGCTGCTGGCTGGGGTGGAGGGGGGCACACAAAGAGTTGCATTCCTGATAGCGGGATGGAAATCATCTACTTGAGGTTGGGAAGGTGGGACGGGGCACCTATCAGCGGGAAGCCTGGGCTGCCAGAGTGAGAGATTGGGGGTCCCTCTAGCCCAGCAGTGAGCCAGAAAGGCAAGCTTCCAGCTCTCTCCTGCGAGGTGGGGCTGGGGAAGAGTCTCCCTGGATGGACTCCTCCTCTGCATGGCCCTAGGTGAGTGATAAGGAGATGGACCGGGTGGATTACCAAAGTAAATAGCCCCATTCTGAAATGGGGGAGGGGGGTGTAGGAAACCACAAGCCTTTAGAGGTGAAAGACCTTGGACATGGCAGTCCGCTCAATTCCACCCCTACCCCCATCACCAATTTCTAAATGTCTATACAAGAAGGGAGTCAACAGTCAGCAGAGGGTGTTGCCAAGGTCACTGGCGTGAGTGTTTCGGGGCGGGGGAGCCAACCTTCCATCAGAGGCCAGAGGTCCAAGAGAAGGGCGGCCTGCCACCTGAGAATGTTGCAGGAAGGTTTCCTCGCTGGCTATGGAGACAGAGAGGAGAGCAAGCAGGTTGGTCCTGGGCACCGATGAGCTGCAGTAAGCTCTGTGGTGGGGCCTGGTAGAGGAAGGAACTTGCCTTTCTTTGGGGTCCTTTGGAGATGGGAGCTAGGCTGAACCACAGGACTGGCTGCATGAGTGGCCACTGATGCTGCTTGCTGACACCTCCATCCATCCCCCAGCCATCCACCCACCCACCCACCCATCCATCCAACATCCCTCCATCCACCACCCAATCATCATCCACCCACCTACCTACCCATCCATTATCCATCCACTCATCCATCCATCCACCTACCCACCCATCATCCCTCCATCACTCATCCATTTATCCATCATCCATCCGTCCATCCTTCCACCATCGCTCCATCGCTCCATCCATCCATCCCCCATCCATCCCTCCGTGCATCACCAGTCCCTCCACCATCCATTCACCATAGCTTCATCCATCCATCACCACCTATCCATCCATCTACCACCCATCCATGACTCATCTACCCATCCATCCCTCCCTGCATCACCAGTCCCTCTACCATCCATTCACCATTACTTTATCCATCCATCACCATCCATCCATCCATCTATCCATCTACCACCCATCCATTACTTACCTACCCATCCATCCACCATCTATCTATCACCCATCCATCCATCATCACCCATGCATCCATCCATCTGTCCATCACCCATCCATTCCTCCCTCCATCACCAGTCCTTCCACCATCCATTCACCATTGCTGCATCCATCCATCTACCACCCATCCGTCACTCATCTACCACCCACCCATCCATCACCCATCCATCCCACCAAGAACCGTGGAACCTCTACTCTGACACAGATTCACCAACAGTGACGCACTCAACTACTAATGGAAGCGTCAGCCAGTTCACAACCACCTTGGGAGAACAGGTCTGGCTATCTGCTTGGGAAAGCTGCCAGCCAGGAATTCCCCCATGGAGCAGTTCCACTCCACACCCTGGGCCGCCTCGGAGTCAGTATCCGCCAGATGGCAAGTGCCAAACGCTGCTACTCTGCCAGGCGTCAAGCAGGGGAGGCCCTGCCCAAACACACAATAAGGCACAGCGCCCGTATGTCCCAGGGAGAAAGACAGCACTCTGTAGCCTTGGAAGCCTGCGGGCCAGCTCTTCTCTGCCCACCCTGCCCTTGAGGGCAAGAGGAGAGGCACCTGGCAGTGAGACGGGATGGGGGTGGGGTGGGCAGGTGAGGGCAGGTTTTGCCAGTCACTGCCTGAGCAGGCTCCACTCAGGTGGCCTCTCCTCCCTTCCCGGGGCCCTGGCGACTGCAGGCTGGAGCTGCCCCCTCGTGGCCACCGCTCGTCTTTACTGGCCTCTTCTGTTAGGCTGAGCTCACACTGTCTGTAGCTCACTGTCCTTGAGACTGTGTGTGTCCCAGCAGGGTTCTCAGTGGCCACATTTTTTCAGAATGATCGCCAGGCCTTTCATCTGATGTACCCCGGAGCAGACTCTCCCTCCAATCTTCCGAGTCATCCAGTCCACAGCTCTTAGGAAACCCTAACTGACCAGAGGAGGCCAGCTTGGAGGGGGACCCCCCCCACCCCCTCCAGGAGTCCTCAGCTTGGCTGCCCTCCTCCGCCCAGTCCAGCGGGCTGCGGTCACCTGGTCTAGCCCCCCATGCCTCCCATCTATCAGGGTCACTGAGGTTGGCACTTGCCCATCTCCCGCTGCCCGAGGTCTGGGCTCCAGGCCACTTCTCGCCCAGCTCCCAGGGTTAAACATTAGTGGGAGGTTATCAGCCAGGGGTCCGGGGGAGGGACCAGCTTCCCGCAGCTTCTCCTCAGCCCTGGCCTCCTCCACCCTAGCCTCCCAGCCCCAGGCGCTCCAGCCCGGCCGGGACAATGCCTGCAGAGGAGTTTGTGGCTGGCTGGGTCTCTGGTGAGACACTTTTCTTTTTTCTGTCACTTCTTCCTCAGGGGTGGGGTGAGACTGACTAGAGCAGCTGAGGTCAAAGTCCTGGTTCCCCCAGGAGCCCAGGGCCAGCTGTCTGAGGACCCACTAGGGGTTGGGGGCTGGGGAAGGAGAGGAAGTTGGGGGGGGTGCTGTTTCTGAAGCTTAACCACCCACCAACTGGCCTTGCCCCCCCAAAAAAAAAACACAATAAAAAAAAAACAGGAGCCCCTGCGGCTCCTTAACCTGCAGCCCTGGACTCTAGGCCCTGCTCCCCCCACTTGGGGCTCCTGGTGCAGCTCCCCTGTGACCTCACCTGCCCTCCCTACATCACCTTTGGGCCTTTGCACTACCTGGCAGAAGGCCTGCTGGGACTCCTGTCCCAGCCCCAGAGGGTGACACCTCTCCAGGAAGAAGAGGGGACACTGAGCCGCTGCCCGCTGGTACTGCTCCTCCCAGTCCTGGGCCAGCCTCTGCTATGGAGGTCAGGCCACTCCCCCGGAGGCCTGCATCTTGCTCTGTGGGCACTCCCGTCCTCTGGCTGGGCACCGTAATGAAGGCCCCCGGGGGGCTGAACATGAGCAGGATCCCTACTGGCGGGGATCTGAGTGTCTGCCCAGCCCAGCGCGGCCCCCACGAGGGTCTGCGTGCAGTCCGCTAGCACGGGACCTTGTATGAGCAGGGCCAGATTGGTAGGGGGGGGGTTGGGGAGGGGTTTGGGGGTCTCAGCCCCCAAACCCTCACTCATAGCACCTTCTTGTCCCTGCAGGGGCTCTGGGCCTGGTCCTGGGGCACCCCTTCGATACCATCAAGGTGAGTCTCAGGGTGTTACAGCAGCTGGCCTACGTTCAGGGTCAGTGCCCAGGTAAGAACCCCCCCACGCCCCGCTCACCTGTCTGTTGCCGTCCAGGTGCGACTCCAGTCCCACAGCAAGTACCGGGGCATCTTGGACTGTGCCAACCAGGTCTACCGCCACGAGTCGGTGAGCCTCAGGCCTTGGGGTTGGGGCAGGGGGCTCCTCCTGGGGGGGGGGGAGCCCCTCCCACCCTCCTCCCTTGCTACCCTGAAACTCCAGCAGCCGCGTCTGTCCCCGCAGTTCCTGGGCTTCTTCAAAGGCATGAGCTTTCCCATCGTCAGCATCGCCCTGGTCAACTCCGTCCTGTTTGGGGTCTACAGCAACGTGCTGCTGGCGCTGACTGCCACCCCCTACCAGGAGCGCTGGGCCCACCCTGCCATGTACACCGATGTCTTCCTGGCGGGCTGCGTGGGGGGCTTCGTGCAGGTGAGGGGGCCTCCCGCTGGGAGTGCGGAGCCCGGCCGGCTGCCCTAGCTCCTGGGGGGGGGGCCACCTCTCGGTCTCAGCGGGTCTCCCCTATCCTGTCAGCCCCACAGGAGGGCAACAGGGCGGGGCGGCTCAGCATGGACTCGGGCCTGGTTCCTTCGTGACCGGACCCTGACACATTTGACGGGGTCAAGTGCAGGAACAAAGGACAGAGGCTGCTTGTCCAAAAGCATTAATGATTAATAAGCCCCCTTCAGGCCTGGCTGCCTTCTGCCCCTCCTTGGGGGGGGATGAGGAGAGGGCGAGGTACAAAACAACCAAGAGACTGCCTGCCGGGCCTCCCCCCAACACACACACCCCCCCCATGGTGCTGTCCCCCATCGCGCACCTCCAGCCGAAGAGCTGCCCCATCCACAGCCTCCTTGTTTCATCCTGGCCTCCCCTCCCCCAGGCCCAGGTCCCAGGTCTCTGTCCAGCAGCGATGTCCAGGCCCCACCGGGTTCCACTTGTCCCCTAGGACACACATACACACACACACACACACACTCCCAGCCACTGTCCTTCCTACACTCCCGCAGCAGGGGCCAGCCCAGCCGCATCCCCAATCCTGACCCATCTGCAAGAAGCCCTGCTTGCCCTGGCACTGGGGGACAGGCACCTTACCTGGGGACACCCGGGTGCCTTGTGCCTGCTGGGTGCCAGGCAAGCAGGCAGTGGGGACCAGCAGGTGTCTCTGCGGCGAGGCCCTGCCCCCCAAACCCCCTTCTCTCGTAGTCAGCCTACGGTGACCTTCACCTCCTTGCCCCTAGTCCTACTGCCTGGCCCCCTTTGACCTCATCAAAGTGCGGCTGCAGAACCAGGCGGAGCCCAGGCTGAAGCCCGGGGCCCCGCCGCCGCGGTACAAGGGCCCCCTGCACTGCATGGCCACCATCCTGCGGACGGAAGGGCCGCAGGGGCTGCTGCGCGGCTCCGGCACCCTGATGCTGAGGGACACCCCGACGCTGGGCATCTACTTCGTGACCTACGAGTGGTTCTGCCGCTACGCCACCCCCCAGGGCCAGGAGCCCAGTGAGCGCCGCCGCGGCCCGGGGAGGGGAAGGGGCGGGGGGGGGTGGGGGGAGAGATGGGGGTGCAGGTTCGAGCCCCGCCAAGACTGGCTGACCCTTGTCCCTCGCCCGCCCCCCTTCCCCCCCCCCCCCCCCCCCCCCCCCCCCCCCCCCCCCCCCAATCCCCCAGGCTCGGGCACCGTGCTGGTGGCCGGGGGCTGCGCCGGCATCGCCTCCTGGGTCACCGCCACGCCCCTGGACGTAATCAAGTGCCGCATGCAGATGGACGGGCTGAAGGGGCGGCTGTACCGCGGCGTGCTGCACTGCATGGCCAGCAGCCTGCGGCGGGAGGGCCCCGGCGTCTTCTTCCGCGGCCTCACCATCAACAGCGCCCGCGCCTTCCCCGTGAACGCCGTCACCTTCCTCAGCTACGAGTACTTCCTCCGCTGGTGCGGCTGAGGCGCCCGGGGAGGCGGGGGGGGGGGGGGGGAACCCTCCGTCCATCCAGGGCCCCCCCACCCCACGGAACCGGGGCGAAGGCCAGGACCCAGAGTCCGGGTTACCAGCACTCCTCAGCGTCCCACGTCTGCCCTCAAAGCCGGAGTGACAAGGTGTGGATGGAGGCAAAGGCGCCCACCTGGGCTCCGGACAGGAGCCCCACGGAGGTCTCCCCGTGGGGAGGGCGGGGGGGGGGCCCTCTGGACTCTGCTGGCCACGCCCACCCTTCCCAGCCTCCTGCCTCCCTGCCAGGCCCACAGCTGCAGCCTTGGCCTCCAGTCCCCAGGGAGCCGGAGCAGCTGGCGGCGGCCGGGATGGCCAATCTTACCTCCCGTTGCCCCGCCCAGGCCAGCGCCCGGAGCGGGGCGGCGTTCAGTAAACACTGCTACTGGACCGTCTACTGTCCGTCTGTCCGTCTCCCCTCCAGCCGCTACTTGCTGCCGCCCTGCCTCTGCGGCCTCTCCTGGGGACCCCCACGGGGCTGTCCCGGTGGGGGTGGTGCCAGGGCCGCCCTCCCGGGAGCAGCCTCAGTGTGGGAAGTTGGAGGGGGGACCATTCAGTTGGCCTCTGTGGACCTTGCAACTCTCATGCGTCAACAGAGGGGGACCCTGCCCGCCCCTGCGCCCTCCTCCCGCCGGTCCGTCCTTGGGTTGAGGGCCCTTGTTGCAGCCACTGGGTCCTTCCACCTCCTCTTTTTTTTTTGCGGGGGAGGGCATCACTGCTCTCCGCCGGTGGGCGTAGGAGGTCCAGCCCCACTGCTGGAATTGAACCTCCGTCCCAGTGGGCCGCAGTCCCACGCACAACCATGACGCCACCGGGGCTCAGCCCCTTGCACCTCCTCTTGTCAGCGCCCTCTCTCTCTGGGCTGAGCCTGATGTCCCTGTCCGGGGACACGTCCCTCCCGGGACCCTGACCAGCACTGCCAGGTACGAGCTCATCTCACCAGAGTTGAAAAGCCTCCATTCTTCTTGGGTCTCCTGTGTGTGTGTGTGGTGGGCTGGGGTACCAGCCTCCACACTCACACGGTTCCCCAGGGACGCTTGTGTCACTGAGGGGGTGAAATTAACCAGACCTCAGACTAGACAGAGCAGGCACCCACTCACCGCTCCCCTCCGGGGGCATCAGCTCACCTTCAGGAGCCTGATCTGATCCGCACAGAGAGACTGTATTTCCAACCAAGCCGTATAGGATAACACTCAGGGG
>PVJH01043203.1:0-13771 GCA_004026705.1 Nesogale talazaci | reverse complement strand
CTAACAGCCAGGTGACTGGTTCCAAACCAGCAAGGAAGAAAGAAAAGGCTTCCTTCTTTTGCAAATGTTTGCATTTCAACAAAGCACTACACAGAGTCACAAGAAACTTGAATCTACTCCATGACCATTGGTTTGGTGTAAAATGAGAAGCAGAGCCCTCGTGGTCCTGTAGACATGTAGGTGACGAATCGTGTTCCTTCGGGTCCACATTTGAACTCAACAGGTGAGGGTGAGTAGGTGTTAAAATAGGTTCAGGATTCAATGATTTGGGTACAAGAAGATAATTAGGGATAATTGAAGCAAATGTTTCCTTAAAAGCCAGATCTAATTGATTTTTTTCAGTACCCAAGTTAGATGAAATGATAGCATCTAGGATATGTTGCTGCTGTTCTCATGCACCATTATGTCCATTCCAGCTCAAAATACCACCACAGAACAAAATGTTCCATACAATTCTCATGGTTCAGATATTTACAGGAGCACATAGGCACTTCTTTCTCTGACAGAGCTGTTCGTTGGGTTCAAGTTGCTTGCCTATAGATTAATAGTCAATTCTTCATCCTGAGTCACCAACTACTAATTTGGGGCAATCTAACTGTTTTGAAACATAAATGAATGATAAGGAATGAGGATATGAATTTGACTTAAAATTATAATATTGGCCATGCCATGATTTACTTGATCTGAAGCTTCTAGCTATAGTCTTTGAACTTCCAGCCAAGTGAGTTTGCCTTTTTTCCTGATGGATCTAGGTAAAAGTCCAAAGTACATGGAACTCACTGTGAGTGGATTCTTACCTCAAATGATTCTTTAAACAAAGTAGAAATGCTTCCGCAGTCATTCAATTCTGTAAATCTTTACAGAAACACATAGATTCATTTTCTCCTATGGACTATCTGGTGATTTTGACTGCTGATCTTTAAGTTAGTACATAAAGATTAAGGTAGTGCAAGAAAAAAAGTGTCCTGACGTTTTCTGACCCCACTAGAACCAGCTTTGGGTAAAATAAGAATCTTTGGACTTCTCATTTACAGATTAAAGTAAAACAATGACTTTTTCATTATGTTTTCCAGTCCCCAGCCTCCTCACCCTCTCCTTCTTGGTTTGATTCAGTACACCTTTAGTTGATTAAGTGACTCGAAGCTAAACTCATTTTATAAAACATCTTTGATTCTCAGTACTAGAGAACATAATCCCATGAAGAACTAGTTTGTCTCCAACCCAGACTCCAAAGTAATTTTCCGCTTTCAAAAATGGCTACGCTTAATTCTATAAAGGTTTGTAAAAAAGAACCTTAGATACATGATAGATCAGTGGACTTCCTTTCATGACAGGATTACACTAATTATGTGGTAAAATCTTACAACATATTTATGTTGTACAAGGTAGTGATGTACACATGTTATAAAATTTGGAAAAATTAGGACTACTAAAATGAGACTTAAAATGTTCATTTGAATGCATTAAATTGTCATATGGAGGAATGTATATATATGTATATCTATGTATATATATATATATTCCTTTTCAATTTTAGTGACAGTGTATTTAGGTACAAGTGAAGCTAAGGAAATCATGAAAGTAGTAAAAACTGGTGGATAAGAAATCAAACTAAGTTACCTCTTCCATTTCAGTATATCAAGAGTCTAAATTGAATTATTTTATTTTGTTTTACAACTAGTGCTGCCTAGAGTGATATTTGACCATAGAAGTGAAAAGACTGGGAATAATTTCACTGGCCGGTTTATCTATTCCTAAAATATTTGCAGTTGGGTCAATTCTGACTCAAAAGAACTTCATATGTAACATATTTCTCACACTCTATCCTGGACCTCCTGAGATGATCCCTTTCTAAGTGTTGAGTAGGAATTAACCAATTACTAGTTCTTTTGGTTTCAGAGTGGTGGGAGTTGAAGTTCAAGTTGTCCTTCAGTCCACTGAACTCAGAGTGTCCCAGAATCTTCAATTGTATTCATTTTCTGAGGTCCAGACAGGGAAAGGCCAATAATCACATTGCCACTCATGTTATATGGTTAATCAAGAGCTTTAAAGATGCCAGCTACTACTCATCAAATTAATATGTAGATCCCCATTACTTCCCTATTTGGGGAAATAGTGTCAGATGATCCCTGGCAATTACTATTATTGTTTTCTTGCTAAAACCTAAAGTCTAAAGTAAAGTGAAGGCATGTGATTTTGTAGTCCCCCGGAACCATTCCAGCACTCCTCAGGGGCTGCTATTGTCTACTTTCAGAAACAGTGATGGACAACCTTGGACTATGTCAACTGACCATAGTGTTCACCAAAACTATTGTGCTGAGGTCCTATAATTCCTTCTCTCAAGGTGTCTGGCTATGGCTGAGATATTTTCATAATATGAAAATATGCTTTATGCTTTATTTATTAAATATGCTGTATGCTTTGTTATATTGTAGGCTCTAATATAAGTCTGAATGAATTTTAAAAAGTTAAATCTAATAGCCTAATATAAATCAACCATTACTGGAAAAAGTTATTCCATTTTGTGATATCTAGAAAGAATCATTGTTTTAATTATGTCAAGGAACCCTAATTACTTTGTAAATTCAAAATTATGGTCTCTTCAGGAAATTCTGTGGTACTTAAAAAAACAGAAAATATATATGAAGTACAGAAGTCAGAAATACAGTTTGGGTTTATAAATATACTGAATATAAAATTCAATAACAATGAAAGTATAGGGCTAAACCCTGGTAGCGTAGTGGTTGTGTGCAGAACTGCAGCCCACTGGGTTGAAGGTTCAAATCCAGCAACAGCTCTCCAGGAACAAGGCTGGGCCTCTTACTCCCATCACCAGAGGGCAGTAATGCCCCCCAAACATGAAAGTATAAAAAAGTGGTATTGAATTTGTGCCTGAATTTATGTAAACAGAGTTTGAGTTGATAGACAGGAACCATGTGGTAGGTCTGTTAGTGAAGTAGTTATATAATCTGTTGTCAATCTGGGATTTAAGAGTGAAGAGAAATGAGAATACACTCACAAATATATATATATTTGACAGAGAGTACAAATAAATTCATGGGTAAAATTATTAGATGTGGGAGAAAAAATGGAGTGCTTCTTTTCTTGGGAGTAGATAATGAAACTACCTTGTGGTAATTAGATTTTATGCCAACTTGCACTTATGTGGGGCAGCCCAACCTCTCAGTCAGGTCACAAACTGATAATAACTCCTTGGAGGTGTAATCTTTTTAGAAGAGAAACACTGGACACCCCTGTTCTCTACCTCTGATATTCCCCCTTCCTCCTCAGTGGAACTTCACTGGTGTTCTCTGTCTGTCTCTAGGGGGTGACCCCATGTGGGCTGCTGACCAGGAACACTCTGCCATCATTCCATCAACTGTGGATCCCTTTGTGACACTGCACTTTCCAGCCTGTTATCCCCTAGCTGCCTCCTTCAATTTTCTGCAGCAGAAACCTGAAGCTAAGTGAATCTGAAGAGGGTTTGGGATCTATTGCATCAATGGCCTTGAGTTGGACTGGGCTGGGAAGTCTTCTGAATGTAAAATTACATCTTCATGTAAGGTTCTATCTTTTAGCTTATAATCTTGTTATTGGGTACTCTTGCAACTCTTGTTATAATCCAAACATCAATTTTATCCATAATTTTCATACATATATTCCATTGCTCTTTTCTTTTTTTGTTGTTATTTTATTTTATTTTATTGGGGGCTCTTGCTCTTTTCTAGACATTTACTTTCCATCGAGTCCCCACCCTGCTCCCCATCCCCACTTTCATGATTCCAGTGCCACTTCCCCATCTAGACTAGACAGAGCATAGGTATAGGCAAGAGATTAGAATCACACTTGTAACCTAGGAACAAGAATGGGAATAGAAAAAACAAAAGGATAGCAGGAAGCAGGGTAAGAGGAGGGGAGGGAGGGGAGCAGTGATTACAATGAATGGCACATCCATCCAAGGGGAAGAACAAAAGAAACCAGAGGGGAAAGGAGACAGTGGTCTGTGTGAGATTTGAAAATAATTAGCAATTGACAATCTATCAAGGGAGCATGAGGGGTGGGGGTGGGGTGGGAATAAAGTTCTTTCTTATATATATGTGAATGCCACTATTTTTTAGTCTAATACAATTCCCTAACTCTTGTTTTTCTTTTTAGTTCTTATATGGCATTTTAGTTAAGGATTAGCTCCGTTGTTGCAAATGAAAATAATGCTCCATTATTTATTTGGTGGATTGAATGTGTTGTTTGCTGGATATTTTCTATAATTAAAAAAACCTGAATAATATTGTATAAAACTGATATTAACAAAAATGTTATATCATTTATACCAAAGTTTCAACACTTTGAAGACATCCTGTACAGAAGATTTACCCAATCTAATAAGGCATTTGATCTCCTAATTATTGCTTGCATGAAAAATTGATTATAGATTCATGTAAGGCAAAATTCTTGACAACTGTGCCAGTCTGGGTAGATTAGAGAAACAAATTCTGAAACACACATTTGGTACGTGTATACAGCTCTCTTCTGTTGAGTCAAGTACAAATATATGGAGACCTCTTGTGTGTCCCAATATAACCAACATCCATGGACTGGTCAAGCACTGTTAGTTTTCAAATAGATGACCAGATCTTACTTTTAAAGTTCCTCCAAATTACCTTAAGCCTCCACCCTTCCAGTTAAAACCTATCTTAAATATATAAAGTTATGCAATAGAAATTTCCAAAATGGATGGTTAGGTAAACGGAAATATCTTCTCTCACAGTTTTTTGTCATTGCCTGGAATCATGTTCTCGATTCCATCATCATCTTGATTCCATTGCCTGGAATCAAGCTTGTTCTTCACTGATATTAATCCCAATTAGGAGGAATATCACTCGGTCTGTGATAGTTGTCTTAGTGATGGTTCTTATGTTTGAGCCCATTGTGGCAATCCATTTCTGGAGAGCCTCCTTTTATTCTGCTCCTCCACTATACTAAGCATGATATCCTTCAGGGACTGGGTACTCCTGATAATATGTCAAAAGCACTTCACATGATGTTTTACTATGATTGCCTCTAAGAAACAAGTATTTTTTCTTTTGATAATCCATGGTACATTCAAGATTATTTTACAGTATCATAATTCAAATGTATGATTCATAACTCATCATATATGGTCTTCTATGACTTTCTTTGGTTTTTCTTATTCAATATCCAAATTTCATAGGCATATGATGAGATTGGAAATATTATACTGTGTCAGGCACAACATAATCATTAAAGGAAAATCCTTACTTTCAATACTTTGAAGGTATCATATACAAAAGATTTACCCAATTCAATAAAGCATTTGATCTCCCAATTGTTGCTTATATGAAACATTGATTATGGATTCAAGCAAGAGAAAATCTTTGAAAATTGTGCTAGTCTGGGTAGACTAGAGAAACAAATCCATGGACACTCTTATGCGTACAAGAGAAAGTTTTCTATAATGGTTCACTGTACATTAAGAAAGCATACCAACTCAATTCAGTCCCTAGCCCATATGTTTAACACCAATCTATAAAGTCCTCTTCAGACTGATGGAACACATTCAATGACAACAAATGCAGGAAAATAACATGACAGTGGATTGAAAGTCCTTGGATCAAGTGCCATTGTAAGTATCTCAGCACTGGCAGGGGTCCCTATGAGGCTTCTTTGGCTTCAGAATTCTGGTTGGATCAGGGAAGTTCCACATGACTTCTCCTCTGGGATATCTCACAATGAGTCTGCAGAGAGAAAGAGAGAGAGAGAGAGAACTTCACAGAATTCTCAGAAGACAATGTCCTCATCAAGGCCCCATTGGCTATGACCTGGTTGATAAACTAGACTCCCTCCCTTAACTCTTAAACCTTCCAAGTACTAAATTGACATCACATTATGTAACTACCACAACAACTTTAACATTTTCTCCAATTACTTTATCATAATATCATATATTGTCAAATTGTGAGGATTTTAGTTTTCATTACATCAAGTTTTAATCCCTACTAAGCAACAATTCTTGTTCTCCATCAGGAAGTACTTCAAGTCCTCCTTACATTGATCAAGGAAGGTTATATCATCTACACAATGCAGGTTTTTAATAAGTCTTCCTCAAAACCTGTTGCCACCTTCTTCTTCATAAGATCCAGTTTCTGGTGATTTGTTCAGCACAATGATTGAGCAAGCATTGTCAGAAGATACAGCCACCTTTCTTGATTTTAAACCAAAGAGTATTCCTTTTTCCATTCACACTTTTTTTTTTCATCAATGTACAGGTGCTGCATGAGGACAATGAAGAGCTTTTGGATTCCCATTTTTTCCAAATCAATTTTCAGTTTGTTATGACTCACATGATCAAATACCTTTGTCTAGTCAATGAAGTACAAATAAACATCTTTCTGATATTCCTTCTTTTCAGCCAAAATTCCGCCAACATTAGCAATGATATCCCTTGTTTCACATTTTCTTCTGAATCCAGCTTGAACCTCTGGCTACTTCCTGTCCATGAACTAATTGTTGCAATAGTTCTTGGATAATCTTCAAAGGTTTACTTTCATGTGATATCAGTGATATCATTCTATAATTTGTAAATTTTGCAGATCAGCTTTTCTTGTAGTGGATACAAATATGGATCATTTCCAGTCAGTGTGGGAAGAAACTGTCTCCCAAATTTCCTAGCAGAGACAAGTCAGTGTTTTATGTTCTTCACTAGCTTGTTGAAGCATTTCTATTGGTATTTCACCAATTCTTAGACTTCTTTTTGTCTATTACTTACATGACTGCTTGTACTTCTTCCTTTAGTGCTACTAGTTCTTGCTAATATGCGAACTATTTAGGTGAATGAATGTTGACTAATTTGTTGGGGGGAGGAGGTACAGGGACTCTACTCTTTCAATTTTCTTTTTATGCTTCTTCCATCATAAAAATCTTTTTGTTTTTGAGGGAATATTTCTATATTGCATTTCAAGGCTTAAATTTTTTCATGAGTTCTTCCAGTTTAAGATGTCCTGAAGGTATTATTTCTTTTTCGCTTTCTAACATTAAGTATTTGCACATTTCATTATAGTATTTCCCTTTATTTTCTTCAGCTGTTCTACATTTTATTCAGCACTTCAACTCCACCATTTCTTCCATTTGCCTTAGTTACTCTCATTAATCACAAGTTTCAGAGTCTCATCTGAACTTTTTGGCTTCGTCACAAATTTTTTTAATGAGCTTTTGTCTTCTTCATGTACAACGTTTTGGATATTTTACCAAAGATGATCAAGCCTCTGGTCACTAGTTTTTAATGGGGAAAATAGGCTTTTGAGATGTTCTCAGAATTCAGGTGGGATAAACTCAAGGTGGTATTTTGCCTCTGTGGAAGTGTTTTAATTTTCTCCATCTTCAACCATAATTTACATAAGAACAATTGACGGTTGGTGCCACAGTTGACCCCTGGCTTTGATTTAGCTACGGATATTAAGGTTCCCCTTGGCCTCTTCCCATGGATGCAGTAAATGTTGTTCCCACACTTTCCGCCTTGAGCAGTCCACTGCAATGTTTCGCACTGCTGAAGCACAGATATTCATGAGGAACAAGGTGTTGGCCTTGAACAAATGTTTGAGGCAACCTCGTGCTATGTCTTTATCACCAAGACCATATTCTTTAACTATTGTTACTTCCCCTTTGCTTCCAACTTTCATCTGCCTATCCTCAATAATTATCAATGCATTCAGACTGGAGGAGTTCATAGAATTTTTCAATTTCTTCATCAATACATGTAGTGGTTGGTACATAAATTTTAATTATTGCATGGATTGATTTTCTTTTTATATGGATAAATATGATTGCTTTTACAGATGACATTGTACTTTAAGACAGATCTTGGATTTTTTTTGGACAATAAATGAAACGCCTTTCTCAAGTATGTGTCACTTAATGCATAGTCAACCACATGATTGTCTGATTCAAAATGACCACTCATAGTCTACTTCTAGGCTCACTAACAGCTGAAACTATTTTTGTGTCCACTTCATTATTCATGGCTCACAATTTTCCTATTTTTATATTTTGCTCATACAAAGTTGTGACTAGCAATTGATGTTTTCATCTGTGTCTTCTTATAAGTCATGCCCCATCAGAAAATGAAGATCCTGAAAGCTTCATTCCATTCCTGCCACTATGGAAAACTCAACTTTGAGAAGGCATGCTTACTGACTCATATATGGAGTGCCTTCTGACTTGAGGGGCATGATCTCTGACAAGGTTTGGCTTCTTTTTATGACATTTTCAATCTCCAACAATGTTTCAATTCTGTCTGTAAAATATTCCATGGCTATTCCCTAAGAACTGGATAAAATATTCCTTCTTTGCTGTCTGTTCTTACTGGAATCTTGGCTGAAATATAATTCTTGCACGATCCTGTTGATATTTGGAAAATCAGTGACATAGCCATCAATTTCATAGCAACACACAAGCCATCTTAATGTGATAAAACAACAGACAAGTGATGGATCACAAAACCATCTCACAGTTTAGAAATTTAGAAGTCTGAATTTAGGGTTCTAACTTTGAGAGAAAGAACTTTGCATCAACCTTTTATTGAGTCTAGGAGTTTCTCAGGGACATCTACCTAGTCAGGGAGAACCATCTCTTTGAGGGACATCTATCTAGTCTAATGGATGTCCTCTCCTCTCAGTTTTTTTTTTTTTTGGTAGTAATTAGTTCCCTCAGTCTTCCTTAACTTATTTTACATGTCAAAATGCATTGATTAAACTTATAGCCTAACACATACATTGTATGCTGTCTTGTTAACATAAATTTCATAATCCTGCCTCTTCAAAGAACTTAGAACTTCCACATAGGTAATTATATGAAATTGCCAAATGGAGGATAATTCCATCATGCTGAAAATCGTACCAAGTTGATAGCATATTTTGATGTGACACATTTCAATACATCATTCTATCCAACAAAATTAAGGCCCTGCAACATTCCAGGGAATATCATTTTCTATATTCACATTTTATTCTGCATCTGTGGATGTGTAGGTGGCATATAAATTTTTTATGTTTTATATTACTGGTGCTCATATTCTCTAGAAAAAATCTTACTTATGTATCATTTAACATATATTACTCAACTCCTTTTCAAAGACTAATTTTGTGCTGTGAACATATATATTTTAGTAGACTCTCATTCTCTCTCTACTCATTTATATCTTAATATCTCTTGACAAGAAAGAAGAGACTTTTTAAAAAAAGTAATTTGACTTTTATTGATTCAGATTAAAGTCTTCTAAATGTCAATCAGTTAACGGTATAATTTTTATGTCGCTGTGTACTAGCAATTCTAGACATGACAGAAAGTCATGAATATTCCCTCATAAAGATTATACTCTGGTCAACAATTGCATGATTACATTTTGTAAAATACCATTACTCATTTTACAGGCTCAAAGGAGTCTCTCTGACCTTTTCCATAGTTGCAATCTGAATGTATCTATGAACAGGTTACTTTATTACAGGATATTGACCCTTTCAGAGACACTTGAGTTCAAACTTTCAAATATGCAGTTGGATTTTCTCAAACACCAAAACAAAACCTAAGATTAAAAGAATGTAAAAAATATATATCCATAGGGTTACCTTATTAGATCAGTGCTAACATTTTTATTGAATCTAAATTTGTTAACATGTATTTAAAATTAGATTTTCCAATGGTGGTGATTATGAAAGTTGGTGCTTTTGGATGCGTGGAGAGAAAGGAAAAAATAGGAAGAGTTTAAACTGAAAGTTCTGCAAATAGCTGCTCAGTTATAGGGGTACTAGGAACCTTTCCCTGAGTGTTGCAATGCCAGGGTGAGCTTGGTTGTCATGATTTTGAGGGCCAGGTAAGAATGAGCGTTTGGTTCTATTTCATGTTGATGTTCTCTTTTCTATATGGATTCTGGCAGGAAGTCTCTGAAGTCCAAGGAACAACTATAGAAGCTAATGACCTGTATATTAACATTTATGTGAAGTTGCTTTCTCCTGCCAATTTTTTTGGCTCATAACCCATTGCTGTCCAGTTAATTCAAACTCATAGCAACTTTATTGAACAGACTTGTTCTTTCCAATATGGTTCGTAAGGTTGAAAATACAAATGGAAACAAATAATTATATATTTATTTCACAGATTCAAACTGCTGACCTTACAATAGGCAGTCAAGAGACGAGTTCTTCTGGCTGACTTCAAAATTCAAAAACTGTAATATTTTTGTGTAGCAAAAGTTTCCATCAAGACTTCTGTTACAAAAAAAAAAAAAAAAAATAGGGCTGAGCCCCAGTGGCGTAGTTGTTGTACGCAGGACTGCGGCCCACTGGGATGGAGGTTCAATTCCAGCTCCGTGGATCAAAGGCTGGGCCTCCTACTCCCACCACCAGTGGGCAGTGATGCCCCAAAAACCAAAAAAAAAAAAACTTCTGTTACTAGTTAATATTAATTAAGGTCCCACTTTTTAAGAATTTTCCATGTCCTATGATATTTTAAAATTGAAATGACATTAAAATATTACTTTTGCATTCTAGAAAATTTTTTGTTGCTCCATATAGATCAAATTTTTAATCAAGAACTCTCCCCCCACCCCCAGTCAATTGTATCCCACTTAAAATCTGGTCACTTAGCTAGTGGTTAATTATAATAGCTAATAGTCACTTTGAAATTATCATTATAAGAAAAAAAGAAATTGCCATAAAAACAATACATAATCCAGGACAGTATATTTCCAAGCTACTTTCAGAAATAGTTTCTGAGTAAAATTCTTGAAAAAATGAAAAGGAAAATAACTTTTATTTTTATCCCAATTCTTTCAATCCCCTTCAAAGAATAACACTGGAGAAATTAGTTGTGGCAAAGCCTTCAGACCTAGTTAACTGAATGAGTCAGAAGTGTTCGTTCAGAGTATTTTATGACTTACTTTTAGACATCTTCAAATGTGCATCTCTGCCAATGTTTGTCAAAAGGGAGAAGCAAAGGTAAATCTACATTATCAACCCAAAGAGGTTGAACAATCACAAACCAAAAGACAACAGGTGATTCTCAGAGTTCCAGTTTATAATGTTTAAGAAATGATCGTTGTCTCATCTTTCTAACAACCGGAAGTACGTTTCATTGACTTAACTGCAGAGGCCTAGGGATTGATTGAACTTTTGCTCTACAAAAACAGATAAGCTTTTGCATTTTGAATACAACTTTAATGTAATATACATGTGTGTATCAATATATGTATATTCACAAAATACTTTTGGTCCCTAGTATTGTTAGAATGAATTAAAAAAGAGCTGTCATATTATTCACATTCATAAAGGTCGAAGTTTCATGTTCTTAAAAAAAAGATACTTTTAGTAGCTCATTTTCACTTTCTTCAGAGTCTTCACTGATCTTAGAGACTTAGTTTGATGTACTTTCACTTTTTATTAGTAGAGAATCTCTTCATAGGTGACAGGACTTATCACCATTTTCTCATGTTTTCATAGCCGTTAATCTAGTTCTTCTAAGTCTCTTCACCTAATAGCCTTTCCTTTACCTGTCTTTCACCATAAAATATATTTGAGCACTTTGGGCACTTTCTTTAGAAATGTGGAAATGAATCATTACGCGAGAGCTCTAATACAATATGTATAGAGCATGTGCTACTAACTATAACAATAATGTATAGTGCATTGGCTTTAAGTTTTGCTAAAACATCTTCTCCAGAGAAAAATTAAATCCATGTTTTTTTCTAGCATAACTTCTGCTCCTATATCAGCATATTTTTATAGTTTCTGCACACTTGTTGAAACCCATTGCCTTTGGTTTGAATCCAGCTCATAGCACCCTCTGGATCATATTAGAACTGCCCCGTTTAAGGCTGTCCACCTTGCAGACTGCCACGCCTTCCTCAGCTTCAGGGGAGCTGCTGAATGCCTAGCAGTGTAATTATGTCATAGCATCTAGCAATGACCCTCACAAATATAAAGGGTCACATGTTCATTATACCTTCATCAAAGTACCCCTGTAAGTGACACACCCATTTTATTTGTAAAGTGTGCAATATAGATGAATAAAAAAGCAAGCTTAGTTCTAATTTATTAAAAGTTGTTCAGAATAAGACAACAATCCATCTAGCTATCAGTTTTATAACACCACCAACTAGCCATCAGTTGCCCTTTAGTCAATAATGAATCCTGAAAACGTATGCTTATTAGAGTTCTGCTATGCTCTGCAGGGTTTTAAATGACTGTCACCTTTTCCATGTATTATACCAAGTCTCTCCTCATAGGATCCTCTCTGTAGATTCAAACGGCCAATCTTTCTGCTAACAGCCGAGCGCAGACTCATTTGTGCCACCTGCACTAATAATTCATAAAACTATTTTTCTTTTGTGGGATTTTTCGCTTATTGATAATGAATTTCTAAAATATGAAATGTGTTTGTATTTCCTCAAAGTTTATAAATTTTACCCTTTACCATTGATTGCTTTTTCTTGTCTGTTTAACTTAAGTTTTTTTGCCCTCTTATTATGTGCCAGGAGAAATCCCTGGTGGTGTCGGGTTTAAAGTATTTATCTGAAAAGTGGTCGCTCAGCAGCTTGAACCCAGGCTGCTCCACAGGAAGATCATGTGGCAAGCCACTGCCCTATGACACACAGTCTCATGAACCCTGCCGTGCAATTCTACTCTGTCCTAAATGTTCTCCCTGAACCAGAATCAACTCGATGACCAGGCTGACACATTTTGCCAATGTGTCGGCACATGCTCTAAACCAAAAATCTCAAACTCACTGCCATCAGCTCCTTGCTGGCCCATAGTGACCCCGACCTTCCCTTGGATTTCCAAGACTGTGACTGTTTATGGTGGGAGTAGAATGTTCAGTATTTATTCTGTGATTATCCTCCCAGTTTTGAACTGCTGACCATGCAGATAATAGCCCAATGTATAAGTACTACACCAGCAGGGATTCTAGTACCTGCTTTAAGCATTATCAAAAACAGCAATAAAAGCGTTTTACTGTCTATTTTCATATAGCCTAGAATGTAATGAGAAAATGTAGGCAAATAACACGATATTACAATTTAGGGAAATGTTTTTGGATAAAGAACAAAAATATAATTTCCAAGGCCTGATAATGTCAACAAAACTTTGAACAATGAACAGAAGTTAGCTTTCAAGGGTCACTTTATTAATTGCTAAATATTCTATTCATTAGTAGACTATATAGGATCCTCATAATCTATTACCTAAATATCCTTAGTATATAGAACATCAGTTTTTGAATTGTTGACTTTTCTTCAATGAATTCCTCTACATCAATACTCCTGATTAAAATGTATTAAAATACTTCAAAGTTTATTTATATATTTTTTTCAATTTGCTCTCTCTTTTATTGTTCCCATGACTTCACGATCATCTTTACTTATTGTCGCTGTACAATTGTGCCTACCCTCACAATGATGTATTACGGGCTGGCTGCCCTGCCTGACATCCCCCTCTCCCTGTGTGAGGTCTTGGCTGGCTCCTTAACCACTGGGTTTTCCATTGATCAAAGGGGGAGCCGTTTTATGAACTTGCACTTGTGGAGGAGAACAAAGCTGGGAACAGTTTCTCTTTTCTTTGCTTTTCCAGACTGCACCTGTTCAAATCTCACTTCTCCAGGTCCACCTCCAAAAAGTCTTCCCTATGACCACCCCCCTCACTCACACACACACACACACACACACACACACACACACACGTGTTCTCCGACAGCTGAGCACTGGGGG